>JAMPIV010000298.1:485000-700000 GCA_024509875.1 Oreohelix idahoensis | reverse complement strand
GAAATGTTCAATTTAATAGATAAATAGGTGTATTTAATAAATACATCTATTAAATGATTTCCACACTCTGTTAATTCTGTCACTCTCACGCAACAACTGTCATAATTTGCTCTAGCCCCAAAATTTCGCTCAATTATCATTCACACTTCCTTTTTTTTTTATAGGATGAATCTGTACATTCACAGATGGAGAAATTTGTAACAAATGAGTTTCCATTATAAATTTTAATTGTGAAGTGATATTTTTAATACCGCTGGCGCGTCTTTCAATTTTGGAAATAGTGGAATGTACAAATTCTCCTCCTTGCTCTCCATGCATGCCCATTCCAAAGCCATGAGTTCTGATCCAGTCTGCGCAATGTTTTTCTAATATGTGCTGTTTAGGAATTGTCTTACTGGGGAATAGCTTTCTGAACAAAGACATATAAGTCTCTATTAATGCTGTTTATTGATTCATTACTAATTGGTTTACTGTGTGATATTTTGTTGTGTACTTTCTCAAATGCTTCTTTCAGTGAGTTGAATTGTTCTTGGGCAATAAAAGCTATGTTTGTTATATCTTGTCTGTAATTTTCAGTGTTTGTGTAATGATTGCTCTTGTAAGATCTTTATAAACTATTTGTGTGAGATATCTGTGGCAGTGATTCCCTATGAAATGCTCTGCTATGATAAGCCTGTGGTATGATTTTGTGTTTGGCTAGTACCTTGTCCAAATGTGAGCAAACTGGACCAGACCTAGCACACAGATCTTGAAACTGATGTTTGGCCAGCGCATCTTGTGCATTTTCAAGTTTAACTTTAAAACTAACTGTCTCCTCCTTATCCTCACAAAGTTCAATACCTGCCTGAAAAAAAAAAAAATTCAAATTTTAGCTTCTAATTCTTTCTGCCTGTTTCCAGTTCCAACCAAATCTCTTCAAGTTCTTAATAGTACTAATGTTTGCATGTATCTCTTGCGGATTCTCAAATATCTTTGCGTCTATTGTATCAGCTACCTGTTCTAGAAGTCTGTGGTGTTTCAAAACAATGCCTAATAAAATATGAAGGTAAGGAGGAGCTATATTTTCAATTTCAATCTCTAACATTGGTTTGTGTAAACAATTATGGTAACGTGCCACTTGCCTTTTATTCCCTTTCCCATATTTCATAATCTATTGTAATCTCTTATCAACATTGCCAAACTTCTTGGTTTGCAAGTTGTATGCTCTCTGGATGTCTTTATTTCCTTGTTTTGCTGGAGACACCACAGACATGGGTATATTCCTTGAGCTCCAGACAAACCAAACATTTTCATCAAAAAGTCATAATCCCCGAATAAGAAAACAACAACTTTTTTACCATCCCACTCTAAATCTTTTAGTGACTATCTGAGTGTTCATGCCATTCACAAATATTTCTAAATTATCATATGTATCTCTGACTCTAGCCATTGATAAAAGGATGGTATTAGATTTAGAATTTGGTTTCTCTAAATTTACTACCTGCATTGTAACTTTGAATGAAAGAAGATATACAAACAGTTACTTAGAATTCTTTGGCAGCCGTCATGTGCACAGGATTGTCTACCAAAGAACACTAATGGAACAGTCCTTATCTCACACACAATAAAAAAAAGACATTCATATTATAAATACAAGATTAACAAGACTTGAAAGATAGATCAAAGTATTGTGGAAGTAATCTATCTATAGCTTTACATGTTTTCTGACGCTTATATTCGCAGCTAAATATCATTATAAATGAATGAAAATGCAAAAACAGGTGGTGCTTTACAAAAAGTTATTTTTTTACAACCTTATTTAAGATTTGCGAGTATCAGGAATGCGTTTACAGTGATTTAAATGTTATAAAAATCTGGTGACAATATGCTTGTTCTTGTAATGCCAAACTCACAAAACTGACTACCACACATTCTCAAGATATGAAACCAAAAAAAAGTATGTGGAAATAATCTTTAGCTTCCCTTCGAGAAGTCTTTATAATTATAAACTCAAACGCATGGCCCGATTTTTAGATCTCAAATTAATAAAAAAGATTACTTATATTATGAATTTCCTCAAATGATGACGCTGTTTTCAAGTCTGTAACTCCGTCAAAACTAATTTCAAACAAATAAAAATGCAATCAAAAATAGAACACAGAACAAAGTTATAGTACACAAAAGAATTTTAGCGCTGTGTTTATCCAGAACGAGTGTGTAATGATTTATATTTTACTGATTTTACACACACACATCAGCTGATTTTCCCTGCCAAAACCCTCAGTAGTTTTTTTACGGTGCATATGAAAATTTTATACCCAGTGTCAGAATTCCGGTCACCGAAACTAAAAGATCGCTCGTGTATAAGGCACAAACAGCCGTGTGTAAACATGTAGAAATCTTGACGAATTGAGCGGTTTCTGCGGAAATAGTTTTTTGGCTTCTTGTCATTTTCAACTTATAATAACCTTGTTCAAAATAATATGACATGTTTAGAAAAAATTGGGCTTACTTAGTATGACTGTGATATTGGATATCATAGATGTTGAGTGTCTACAGTGCATAGATTTTGAGCACTGACACTGTAAAAATGTGTGTCGAGCTGATTTTGTAACCAAAAACATATGACTAACCTGATTTTCTTTAAATTTGAAAAGAGCACATTGGCCTTTTTATGTCGTCCATGCCTTCCATTTCTTAATTTCTTACAATTACAAGTAGTTTTTGACACAAACATGACCTTATTTGTGCTTATATATGTTATTAGTGACCCTTTGGTAATGTCAAAGATGGCCCATTTTCGTCTGAACAACAGTCCTGATGACAACCCCAGTTTTTACTCCAGAAGATGGCACACTACTTCCACTCCAGATCTAGCCTTTTCTACAGGAGATATCATACACAAAATAGACAGACATGTGCTTGATCAGCTAGCAGGTAGTGACCATAAACCAATGAAGCTGGTCATAAATATGGAATTTGTTCCGCAGGAAGTAGAACGACTTCCTCGATTGATCTACAAACGAGCTGACTGGGACAAGTTTTCAAGGTTGTCAGACAGGCTTTGTGAAACCATTAACACACGGCACAGCAATATGAAAATGATGGTCAAAAGCCTAAACAGAGCCATACTACAAGCAGCCACTGATTCCATTCCCAGAGGGGCAAGAAAAAAATTACAAACCTTACTGGACTGAAGAACTTCAAAGGCTCAAAGATGAAGTAACAGAGGTCAGAAACACAGCAGAAGGAGAATAAACAACTGAAGCAAACATCTTACTCAAGGCTGCCACTGCAAAATACTGAAGAACATTAAATAAAACAACAAGAGACTGCTGGAAAGAAAAAACAGAAAATCTAAACTTAGATAAAGACGGCAATAAGCTATGGAAACTGGTTAGAGCCTTAAACAACGAAGGATCTCATTACAAACAAATTGCACTCAAACAAGGCGACAATATGCCGACAGGCAAAAAAGCTGAAAATGCATTTATAGAATACTTTGCTAGTGCAAATCACATTGATGTCCCCGCTGACCGGAAGAAAATCGTCACAGATGAACAGTTGATTCATGACAACACACAGATTGCACCTGAAGAGCATAAGATGACAAATTTGACAATGGCAGAAATGGAAGAGGCAATAAAGTCACTAAAGAAAAAGAAGTCACCTGGAAAAGATGGAATAACCAATGAAATGTTAATAGGTCTCGGCACAAGGGCAAAAAAGAAGCTTCTGGCAGTACTGAACTACAGTTGGAAAAGAGGAATTGTCCTGCAGGCATGGAAAGAAGCTATACTGATACCTATACCAAAGAAAGACAAGGACCTGAAAGAACCAAATGGTTAGAGACCGATCAGCCTTCTAAGCTGTTTAGGAAAACTGATGGAGCGCATGATTAATACCAGACTGATGTGGCACCTGGAAAGCTAATACCTATTAACCCATCAACAAGCAGGATTCAGACAGCACAGATCCACTAAAGATCAAATCACATATATAGCTTAGGAAATCGAAGATGCCTTCCACGAAAAAAAAAACACAAGCTAGTGGTTTGGGTAGATTTAGAAAAAGCTTTCGATAAAGTATGGAAAGAGGGATTGAAAGTCAAACTGCAGAGAAGTGGTGTATGTGGGTGAATGTATAAATGGATTGGTCACTACCTTGAGAATAGAACCGCCAGAGTACAGCTGCAAGGACAGACTAGTAAAAAGTTTATATTAGAGCAGGGGTCCCACAAGAGGGAGTCCTGTCACCTACACTGTTCCTTCCATAAATAAATGACATAACTGAAAATATTCAACAAACAGCACACAATGCATCCTTTGCAGATGACTTAGCCTTGTGGATCTCTGAAGAACATATCACTACTGCAAACTTTCTGATGCAGCAAGCACTAACATCACTGGAAGAGTGGGCCAAAACATGGCCCATGAAGATAAATGAAGAGAAAACAACGTACACGGTATTTTCCCTCTCAACTAGACCTCACAGCTTCAAACTAGCGCTAAACAGAGAAAATCTTCATTTAAATGAAAATCCAAACTACCTAAGCATTACTTTTGATCGCCGTCTGACTTGGAAAAAACAGGTTGACAGAAACCGAATGAGAGCAAGACAAAGAATGGCAATTATGAAAAAACTTGCTGGAACAACTTGGGATGCAGATTAGAAAGTGCTTAAGACGTTGTACACAGGGCAAGTGAGGCCAGTCTTTGAAATATGGCATAGCAGCATGGGCAACAGCAGATAAGTCAAACTTCGATAAAATTAGCAGACTCCAAAATCAAGCAATGAGAATTATAATGGGAGGAATAAAGTCAACACCTATAAAAGAACTCGAAAAGATTACATGCCTCCAGCCAATGGAGGATAGAAGAGACTGCAGGGCTCAGCAACAGGCCAAAAAATTCAAAAGATTAACAGACCATCCAATGTGCCATAGAATGAATGTTCTTAGAAGGCAAAGACTCAAACAAAGCAACTTTGTAGAATCAACCAAACCACAGATGACAGCAGTTTCCATAAATGAAATATCCACTATTAAACCCATCTACACTGCACACAAGCTTCCAGTTTGGAAACAAAATCGTTTCCCTGAAATGATAGAAAACATTCCTTAGAATTGAAAGTAAAAAGAGCCAAACTGCAACAAATAGAAAATCCATAGCGACAAAATACATAGAGAAACATTACCCATGCAACACCTGGACCCATGCATACACAGATGGATCAGCAACAAATGCAACAGAAAATGGAGGTGGGGGTGTCTTTCTGACCTTAAGCACTGATGCAGAAAAAATGCTGTCAGTGGCAACTGGACAATTCTCAAGTAACCAGAGCAGAGGCCTTGAAAACTGCGGCAGAGATTATATTGACAGAAGAAAGCACAGAGAGACAAGTTGCTTTCTTTACTGATGCACAGTCAGTAATTGCAACGTTGAAAAGCCAAAATAATACAGACCTGGATGACCTCAGAATAGTGCTCCACAAACTTTGTCAACGATTCAAAAGTGTTGTGATCCAATGGATCCCATCTCATTGTAACATCACCGGCAATGAAGAGGCTGACAGAATGGCAAAAGAAGGTTCACATCTACCTCAGCCTGATGCAAGCATAACTTTCGAGGAGACAAAGAGTTTTATCAGAATCAGTTACAGAAATAAATGGAATGTAGAACATCCAGGCCACACACCAGAATGATGCTTACTACCAGCTCAACAGAAGAGAACAAGTGGTAATCTTCAGACTTCGCACTGGCCACAACAGATTGAGATACCATCTATTCAACAAGCTAAAGATAGGAACTACCGATCAGTGTAACTGTGGCACTGATTAAATGACTGCTTAACATCTGCTTTAAAGGTGCCCCTTTTATATAGAGAAAGCGCATATGGCCGACGCCAGTGCCTTCCGTGGAACAGATTTACGGGCATTCAAACAGCCTCAAACTGACTAGGCTACTGCTCTCTTTGAGACGTCTGCGAGTGTACGAAGAAGACTTTCAGACGGAGCGATAAAATTTCTAAGTCGAAAAATAAAACAAAAATTGGTAATTTCCTATTACTCGTACCTTTTTGCTCCGCAGTGAATATGTGTTGATATGTCTTGTTTCGTAGCAGTTAGGTTTAGTATTAGGATTAACACTAACCTTAGGCTAACCCAAACTCTAATCCTAATCCTAACCCTAACTGCTACGAAAGAACACTTAACTAGGCCTACACATATTCACTGCGGAGCAAAAAGGTACGAGTAATAGGAAATTACCCAAAAATTCATAACTATTTTATTTATAGACCGATTTTGATGATGTGTTTTGTTTTGTTCATTTTATTTTTTTTATGTAGCCTAGGCCTACTTTCTAAATATCTTAGGCCTATTGAATTGTCTAGCTATTTAACAAATATGAAAAATCAGTGTTTGTGGTAGCCTACCTAATTATAGGCAAATAATCGGCAAAAAAATATTTCTACCTTCTCTCATCTTCTGATCAAGTTCATCTATAGTTGGCTCAATGAGTTCCCAGCCATCGGGAGGGGGTTTTCTGCTTCTTTTTACCTTCGGCATTATGAAGATGGCGACTATACGTTTATTCTCTAAAAACACACAAAACGGATGTGACCGTGAGTTTGTCGCTGGATTAAACTCTCTTTACACACTATTTTCAAGTCGGTTGTGTAAATAATTGATCACCGTGCGTGTAGACTAGTGCCCCTTTATCATATAAGAGTTACGCCAACTAAAAATTGGCCGCCATTTTCGGCTGTACCCGAATAGTAGGAAAATGGACCCAATCGCGAGTTTCAGACCTAATATGCAATTTTCGTTTAGAGCAGTGATTCTTATTTTTTTAGAAATATATAAATTAAAAAATAAAATGGTATGAAATCAGTTTTACAGGTTAACGGTACACAGGAAACAAGGGACGTTTCGGGTTTTACCCTTCGTCAGCCACAGTTACAAACAAGTGTCAAGGACAAGAATTATATAGAGTAGACATTCAAAAATCCGCCAACCTCCGGACCTGAGGAGTGCCGGATTTTTGAAAATGCCGGATTTTTTATGGTTATATATTCTGTATATATTTAACAGAAAATGACTACCCGTACACTTTATCTGCGATCGACAATGCACGATGTTTACGTTTTACACCACTTCTTTTATTTGCTGAATCCATAATGGGGCTATACAGCAGCAAATAAATGATAAAATGAGAAGGAATGAGCAGGAATGGCTGTTAACACGTGCAAGCAAGACCCAACAGCTGCATCAAAACATAAACTGCTTCAGAAAACAGTGGCGCGCCAACGCGGTAAATTTAAAAATGCGCTCCGAAATCCATGCCGAAAATCTGAAGGAACCGGATTATCGATGTCCGGATTTTTGAATGTCAACTGTATAGGTACTACAAAAATATATCATGATGAAGAACACACAAAATGAGCGATACAAGCAGATGGAACAACGGTGCTGAGCGGAAACCCTTTACAGCAGCGATTTTCAACCGGTGCGCCGCGGCGCCCTGGGGCGCCATCACTGACGGTCAGGAGCGCCGTGGGTTGGCATGGATTTTTTTCGTATTTAGATGTAGAAAAACACAGAGCTGTGGGAAATTTCATTTTTTGTGTTTGTCAACCTGCGTGACCACGGAAAATTTTCACTTTTGATGTTGGCCAGCCTTTGAAATCCCGCTCTCCCCCGACCCGCTCATCAACTTTCCGCGCATTCTCGTCGCGCGACCATAGTAGGTAACACGGTGAGTTCATTTTGAAAAATACTTTCCTGAAAGCTGTGACAGGTTTCAGTGGGTTCAAAATCCCTTCAGTAGCGATGCTCCTTCGGACTTCAGCACTGCAGAAGAGGAAGAACTGATAGAACTTTCATCAGACTCTTCACTACAAGCGAAGTGTCCATCCATGGCATTGCCAAAATTTTGGTATTCAGTAAAACAGGAGTTCCCAAGCTTGAGCAAGAGAGCACTGAAGATATTAATTCCTTTTGCAACCTCCTATCTCTGCGAGGCTGGGTTTTCAGCAGTGGCTGTCATAATAACCAAGTTCAGATCAAAACTTGATGTTGAAGGAAATGAGGGTAGCTGTATCTCAATTGGTGCCAAGATTTGACAAACTGTGTAGCAACAAGAAAGCTCAAGTTTCCCACTGAGGTGACTGGTACTTTATTCATCATATTTTTTTTTTTAGTTTTACTGTACAAGTTTTTTGTTACGGAGATTGAATCATGAGTGCATTATATCAGTAAATGATTGTCAGACAAAAATAATAAAAAAATTGTTAGAAAGAAACTACTTTATCTGTGCTGTTTTCTTTTTTATAGTAAGGGTTTTCAAAGTGCACTTTGTGTATATTTTTTCTTGTACGTGTAATTGTTTCACAGATTGTCCAATTGCATCTTTTTAAAATTACATTTAAAAATACATTGTTTAAAAGCGTTTGCAAAGCTCTCCTGCTCAAAAAAAAAAGTTAGGCGAAATGTCAAAACATCGCTAGAGTTTTTAACCAGTTATCCCACAGGGGAGCCGCAGAAAGAATGTAGTTGGTCAGGGGAGCCATGGACTCAAAAAGGTTGAAAACCGCTGCTTTACAGGATCTCGAGAAGCCTCGCACCCCTTTTCAGGCATCTTAAGAAGTCTCGCACCCCTTTACAGCATCTTAATTTTAGAGTTTCTGCTTGATTTTGTTCGGTTTTATCTCGTATTTGTTTGTTGGGTTTGTTTTTCTTTTAACATGCAAGCATAATTGGTAATTGTGATTAGCCCTATTTACAATTATCTGACGAGTCTGATGCCACTTTCCCATATCGGCAGTCATGTTCATATTATTTTGGAATTGAAAACAATATATATGGCCTATCCTAATTATAACCAGTGGCGGCTTTCTTTAATGAGCTGTTGAGCTGCAGCACTCCCTAAGAAAAGGACTGCATACTGCTGTCTCTACTACATTATAATACATAATACGGACAGACTAAAAAAAAATTGAGGTTACACACCGGAAAGGGTTAAATACCCAAAAAAATAAAAAATTATTCTAACACCGTATTGGGGGAAAAAGTGCTGCAAACGATTACAGCTCAAGTGACCTTGACCTCTTATAAGCGAATGCTTGTCATACACACAGCTAGAGGCGAACTACGATTGGTTTGAATTTTTTAACACAGAGCTGCAGCCAATCCCACAGCTCAAGTGCAATGAGCAAATTAAGGGAAGTTACCAATGACAATTTTAAACTACGAGAAATAGGAGCATACATGTCCGTGTAAACGGTTTGAGAGACTCAGGAAGCTGCTACGATCTGACAATGATTACTCCTAGTTGCAGTAGTCTTCTAAGATATCTTTTCAGAACTTCTTCTTGACATATTTAAGATGAGATAAGGGGGACACTAATCATTTGTGTCTGGGTTTTTATTTCACATGGTGGTTCACAATTTGTGAGTATTTATGTTATAGTTTTTTAAATGAATGAACAGTGCAAGCACCCCCAATTGACAAACCCCTTGGAACCGCCACTGATTTATAAACCCATCCAGAGGTTGAACGGGATATTTTCATCATTAATAACAAAAAACAAAAAAAATAAGAAACCTCACACCACTTTAAAGCATATTAGGAAGCCTCGAATCCATTTAGAAGCCCCACCCATCTTCTAGCCACGCAAGAAAAATAGATATAAGGTAGGCCTACGTTGTGAGAAAAATGTTTTTACAAAATGTGACTAAGCTTCGGTATCTAACTGTTGTCAATGCTCTGTGTTGTACAAATTCGTCGAATTCTGAGTATTATATATTATGAGTGTTGATAATTTATTTTGAATTTTTTTTTAATTAATGAAAATAACCCGTTCAACCTCTGATGGGTTATAATTAGGATATATATTGTTTTCAATTCCAAATAACATGAACAATTGCTGATATGAGAAAGTGGTATCACAGTTGTCAAATCATTGTAAATAGGACAATCACAATTGTGCTTATATGTTAAATAAATAAATTAAAAAAAACCAAGAAGAAACTCTGAACAAGAATAATATTAAAGTGGAGGGGTGCAAAGGCCTGGTGGTTCCAGTTATATAACTGACTTTAACAGATATGTAATTGACTTTCATCTGTTAAAAGTCATATGCATTGTAAGCAAGCATCAGACCTTCACATTCCCAGCCACTATATTATCATGTGTTCGTGTTAAATATTGTTTGACTATATTATGCAGTTCCCTAGGTCTGTCTATTCTTAACACCTCTTCTATATTTATTGGTAAGTTGGATGCTTGCAAATAATCTAATATTGGTATTCTCATTTGTTCATACCTCTTACATTTTAAAAAGAAATGTTCTATAGCATTGTCTTGAAGAAACTTCTCAGACTACAGCTGGGAAAAGGCTATTTCAGAATAGAAGAACCTTACTGTGCAGGAGTTTTGATAATGATTCGCCTTATAAAACATCTGGATCTCGCACCTCTAGGGGGTGTATGTGTGGTAATATGAGAGGTTATTGATGGTACTACACTAAGGGTAAACAAAGTGAGGTCCTGCTGTGTAAGTTCCCTGAGTCTAATTGATGATGATGATGTTTTCAGGGTCCCTATCCGCTACCTCTCTAAGATCTCACTCTGTGTAAAATAATCTCTGTGATGTTTGTATGGCAAGTGTTGCTAGGGTAATGTATCTATTGTGATGTTATGAACAATGTCAAAACATAACTTTAATTCTCAATAAAAGTGAAATAAGTAAATGCTGTTGGTAAAGTTATATTAAATATATTACAATTTTTTTATTTTCCTGTACCTCAATTCTTTTTGGGGACAGGAATGTTTTCAAATCAAGAAAAAATTTTATTTACAAAACATATAAATAAATAAAGAGGACCCTTTGTCAATAACTGGTATATTAAAGTGTCACTGTATGTGTATCCCACAGTCTGATTTACTATTTTCTATAACCAAAAGTCAATTAATTAAGGGTCTGTTGTTATCATCACGCCCACGGGAATTTCTGTTTTGGTTGTGGAAATTGTTAAGATGAGAACTCATATGCCCATGTAAAGGGACTTGACCTGACAGCCTGTCTGAGGTGGATGACTGTAGACAATGCAAGGTCAACACAAGATTTGTCTTCTGACACCGATGCAGCATGCAGCTTTACCGAGGCTTCAAAGTATACAAGGTCTGCCTGCACCAGGTTTCCTGCCACCACTCAGTAATAGGCAATATAACCCTGAAAAAGAAGGATATTCCCTCCCTTTTATATGCTGGCTATAACAATTCCACAACTAATCACTACTAAGATTACCTGGGGGTCAGTCACGTGTGCGAACCATTTGCACCAGACCCTATTTTCTTTGACTTCACTCCGTCCTGTGTTTACATTCTTCTTCCATATGGCTGCAACGCCCCTGTCACCTTAAGCATTGATTGTCCTCCCTAAAATCAGCTGGGGTATACAATTTTCTTCTTGTGACCTGTTAAATCTTTTGTTCAAACATCCTAGGTATGTTTTCATGTGTCATTAGAACACTGTGGCACTGCAGAAGATTGCTAGTGGCCTCTGGACTTACAGTCGTAAGATTTTATGGCAATATTCAAACATTTTTACACATTTTATTTCACTTTCCAAATAAATCTGCTTTAGGCACATTCCTACTTGGGTTGTCGTGACCCCAATTTCTCTCCCAATAGGCAGTATCGAAATCAAATTATGGCGCACAATCTGTGGCCAGTTACATGTTAATGAAATACTAATACTTATTTATCTTACCGCAAGTAAAGAATAATTACACAATCACAGGATTGACTAGCAGTCAATGGCTCAATTTCAGACCGCTGTGTCGTCCAGACGGCAAAGGCATTTGTCACCAACGCTTTGCATCTGCTCTCAACCTTTCTGTGTTTAAGTTTTTCTCAAATGGCGGACTTATTCAAGCAAGGTTAAAAGTTATCACTTCCAACCAGCCAATCAAAAGACGCGTCAAAAAAAAATTAACTAATTTTGGACCATAAACATTGAGCGTTTTTCAGTGTGTTCGCTCGTCTGATTTTATTTATATCTTATATATCTCAGTTATTTATAGACCGATTTTTAATATCAAAATTGATTATTAAACGGCCAGCTGTCCTCTATCTACCCCTATAGGTTTCCTTTATTTATTTCTCCTCGTTTTTATCTGTGTAATTTTTAAGTAATTAATTGTGCTTTTCCCGAACTGAAAATATTAATAAAATAAATGTTTCTACGTCAAGATAGTTTTATTAATGGAAAATCTTTATGGTATTATGTTAATCAATATCAGCGCTACAATTCCAGATATCTCTTTCCTTTTAATTCTCTTTAGTTTTTGAGGAATAAATTATTTAATTTTTGGTAAAAACACATATTTGACATTTTCCTCACTCCAACCAAAATTTTTATCGTCACTATAAAACGAGGTAACAATCCGATTGGTTGTTAATTTTTACGCCGTTCGTTAATAAATATTAGGGGGGGGGGGTGTGTTTGGGGGTAGTAACCTTTTTAACTTGGTGTAGTAGAAAAATTCAAATTCTTTAGTCAAATTGTTGGCGGTTGATTTTACGGTGGCCTTGAGACAAATTTCAAATGCGGTAGTTATTAATAGATTTTAGGAGTACGTTAGTTAATTTTCAAGCGGGGAAATTTGAGCGGGGTATCACACAGATCCACTTTACGACATATCTCCCCGGTTTGAAAAGCGTGAACCACTAGTTCAGCTTTCACATCTGTATGTCAATCACGTTCAAATTATGTCCAACTAACTCTATTATTCCTTAGTGTTATCCTGGTTTACTGCAGGTGGGTCATTCAAAGTAGGCACTACTCGGGAAATTAGCCTCGGACCTCTGCAATCCAGAGATAAAACACCATGTTATGTTAATAAACAGCTGCAGGTGCTACTGCCTGTCAAATGCTGATAATCAATCAATATTCACCATTACTCTTCTCTGAGTCTGTCCAATGACATGTCCAGAGGTTTTAGATGTCCCTCAAGGTTGCAATATTTATGAGGAGAAAATCTATAAAATGGTGATATTTGAGTAATGTAGGGGTCCCAGTAATTTCCTCATCGGCTTGGATATAACACTCGGAGTAATTTCTAATCCAAAAGCAACATATAAGTTCCATGTGCCCCTCCGAAATGCTCACAGCCAACACTTGGTCTGAGCTCAAGCTTGACTGGAATTTGGAAAAACCCTCTACTAATATTCAGGTCTGACTCTTTAATCTGCCTTTCAGATAAAGGCCATATTCACCAGCTGTTTTCTTAGCCCAACGGCAAGTGGTGATATAATATATAATAGGGGAAATGAGTTCCTGCATCAAGAATCAATTCCACTTTTTAGCATTTGCTATAATATGTGTGATCTCAATCCAATGTCCGTACAATACTTCCAATTGGACTGTATAGGGTCGGTCAACTACCACTGTCTGTGTTCATTCCTAATGCTACTTTACTCTCCGTTTGTGCCATTGACATTAGGCAACCTTGCCCCCACTTTTCTAAGGTTAACATATTTTATGGTTCTATTTTTAGATAGATCTCGTTTGTGTCGAAAAGTGTTCATTTTACTCTTTGTGCCATACATCCAGTTGCCATAAATATTTTATGGGAAGATTGTTTGTGGAAAAGTGTTTTCCCTATCCTTACCTCATTTTTATTTACCTTTTTACTTTTAGGCCCATGTTTATGATCGCCGCAATGCTTTTCAATCCTGAGTATTATTTTCCCAACTTGGGGATGTTACCTTGCTACATTTTTCACAGGCCCCCACAAATTGTGCAATGTCAGCAGCTACTTGGGGACAGTAGAATCTCACAGATGTCCTTTGACGGGTGGTGCCAATTTTCTGATGCCCACCGTCTGGATCAACATGTGCATGTGCCATAACTTGTTCCCTATAACTCCATGGCAGTACTAACTGTCCATATCCTTTGGGTCCTGCTCCAGCTTTCCTGTATAGCAGTCCCTCCTTCAAATAAAATTGTCCTTTCTTAGGGTTGTTATGGCTGGTTGACAATTTGCCAAAGAAAGGTTTTAGTGATTTGTCTTTTGCCTGGGCCTTTCTCATCTCTCTCGGATGAATATTAAGTGGTGGTTCCTCCTCCTTACTAGGGGTCGACCTGACCTGGAGCGTGGCCATGATCACAGGTTTTATAGGGCTCCCTAGAAAAACAAATCTTTTTCCTAACACCAGCGAGTAATTTGGATCATTGCACACTGCTGCACTAATCACTCCTTCCACGTACCTAGTCTTGACATTTATCCTGGCTACGGGAAGTGTCATAGTGGCTGTATACTTTAATGCCCCTTGTATCTCCACTTTGTCTGTGGTATACTGGTTGTGGTAAGATCCGCGATTACCCCTATCTCAAATAAATAAAATGTTATTGTTTATAAAGTCAAAATAATATAGGGATAAAATAGTGGAGTTGTGTGAAACATCATCGCCCCGCCTGCAGGTCAGTACTATAGTGCGTTTCAAAAAGATCGGTCGACGATTGACTTCAAATATCTCCATATTCCTTGCACTGATAAACACGATTTTTTGCATGTGGTCTTATATTTTCAGTGTCCCAAAGTTTTTATAAAATTCAATGTTGCAGGTAGTGTTCTTTTCTTGCAACGGCTAATTCCTTTGATCTTTTTTTAACGAAGTAATTATTTTGTCCTGGAAGAAAATAATTTACCGTAAATGAAGGAAGTTGCATATTTTCGGCATAGGCGTATGTACAATTCGAATGTTAGAGGGGTTTGTTAACTGATTACTACGTGAGGTCCTTTTTTATTTCTTCGAAATATTTGAGAGAATAATAACGCCTATTCGTTGTAAATGTTACTTTTTATACTAAAACGTGAATGGATGCATGAAGAGGTGAACGCACTGTGTATATTAAAAATAGTAGGGAAATCGCGGAGATAAAAGGAAATGAATTGGTTTACATATACACATAGATGGAGGAGAAAACATATAAAACATATAAGGTATTTACACATTTATGTTGAGTCAGACGAGTCTAACATATTGATTACTATTCTCGGCTGAACGAATGACAGTCCATCTTTTTTCCAATAGTCATTTTCCTCTTTTAAGACATGGTCTTCACATTTACACCAATAATCTTTGTCTATCTGCGAGAGGGCGGCATATGTTAGTTCTTTCATATTGCATAGTTTGAAAGTTTTATTTTCAGCTGCCACCTGTCCTTTAACTTTTGCCCAAACGAGTTCAATTGGTTTGGGTTTAAATGTGAATGATAAGGTGGCAGTCTCAAACCATGTGAATGATTAAATGGAATGTCTTCTTTTCTGAGCCAAATCTTTATAGGTGGACAGTCTGTCAGGGGCGGAAGAAGAGTATTTTCAATCAAATATGACCATGGTATGATAGTCTTGTTGTAAATTGGAAGTGAAAATAAGTTCAGCATTTTTCACTAGCCCATTATGTCTGCTGCCTGCATGTGCCATTATCAGACGTTGTCCTTTTCCACTGGGTACACATCTTTTAATCGTTCCATCTGATAACTGCCATTCCTTTTCACTTGTGTGGTGAGCATTGATCCAAGTTTCATCCACATACACAATATCATAATCTTGATTACGCATTTCCCGTACTTCACGTAAATATTTACTTCTCATAGATACTAAGTGCGGCTTCTCACAGATGATGTTTCTTCCACTAGAGTACTTCCTAAACGCAAAGCCAATGCTTCTAACAGTTCTCCATAATGTTGATTTCGACACATCAATGTCATTGTGTGTTCTCAGAAGTATTTTGAGTTTCCTTAGTGTCACAGTTTCTTTGGAATTGAACATTCTACAAATCTCTCTTCTAATCACATCCCTGTCAAAACTATCTACTACTTTCTTTCTTCCTTGAGTCCTGGTATTGATTGAACTGAAAATTCCATTTGCTTTGAGTAATTGGTCACGTAAAATCAATGTCAGGTTAAACATTACTAATAACCTGAGATTTCGCCTCGAGTATTAGCGGGCGTACGAAAAAAAAAAAATACCCATTGTATTACAGACCTAGAATACCGCAAGATACGCCTATGAACTGAAATACACAATCAGTAGAATGGTAACTGAACACACCGGAAGGTTCAATGTAATGTTCAAAACAGTGCGGTAGTGAGCTGAAACACTTAGAAAATCACGTGACATGCGTTCAAGATGTTAAATCGAAATAGCTCACAAATATGAAGGGGTAAGCCCTTTAAAATTACGGTTGGACTAGGAGGTAGTCGATTTTGTATACTTTAAATAAAGAAAATTTAAAACCATAAGTTTGTTAAAGAGGAAAAAAATGTCCCCCACGGGACATAGCGATCATTAGGTCATATGCAAAGTTGCAACAATTACGATCAAGTGGTTGCAGAGATATTGAATATTAAACAGCGGCAAACATTGTGAAACGCACTATTACTTTTTATACCTCGTCCTTGAGACACTAACTGTAACAATTTTGAAAAGGCAAGGCTTGGTCGTTCTAAGAAAGATGGACAGAAGAAAACACGAGGAAGGGGAAGGGAGAGACGGAAGAATGCTACCATTTGACACGCGTTTGGTTCTTTTGGTCTCGTGAGCCGAAAACGACAGTGCGTGGGAATACCGTAGCATGTTTCTAAAAAGACGACACAAAACCATACAGTCCTCTTTCGCTCGACACGCAGTTCAAAATGTATAACCTCTTAGATCTGCAGACTGAAATGAAAAACACACACACACAGTTCGTATATCCGGCCTAAAAGTCGCATTTTTGTGACGTATTGGCAGATGAGTTGGTTCAATTTTGAATGAGAACGCTAGTTACAGACAAATAATACGATTAACGTGGAATATTTGAAAATACAGTACGAGAAGGGGAGAAAATGAGCATAGGTGGTAGTGTCACGAGTTCGTTGTTTACAGAAATTTGAAATTTGAACCCAAGTGGGGCATAGAAGGATAGAGAAGAAAAAACTTAGATAATTTTCTTACATGCAAAAAGAAAGGACAGTTGACAAATACAATGACATTAATGGTTAAATAGAAGATTAAGGTGTTAATGTATCTTACCGTAGATAGAAAAATATGTTATTTGAATAAATAAAGGGGAAAAACAATAATAGTAAATATAATAAAGGAAAGAATAAAAATATAACTACTGTGTGACAGACAGCATCCTGATCAATAATTACTTTTCAGAATTTGAAATACTTAGTAAATAACCGAGATATTGGTAGAAGACAGATGTACGAACAGATGTATATCTCTCTCAGCTTGCCACATATTGGGAGAGGGGGAGGTAATCCCAAGTTTGAAAGTTGAAGTTTCAATTTGAAAAAGGACGCAAGAGGCATAATAGTCCCTGATTGGCTGGAGTCTAATAGACTAACAGTAGTGATAAAAACAATTTGAAGTCGGCGTTAGGTGCCACTTGTAAAATATATTTCCTACACTACTGTTGTGTTAAAGGCAAGAATTTCAGTACGATTTTGCCTTTGCTGATCTGCACCAGCAAGCGATCTGGAAGTGACCATATTATCGCTAATTAAACTAATTAGTAGGAATATTTCATTGATGCGGGTTTCATCTCTGAATCAAAGTGCGCCATTGGTCAACATATACCTGTATGTACATCTGCACCTGAAGAATTGAGGCAGTATTGTCTGTTTGCCTCACTGTTGAGAATTCAAGGGCAGTATCCTGACTTGGCAGTTTGAAGCTGTTAGATTGGACTGACACCATCTTGTATTCCAGCAACTACAAAGATAAGAATTCGTCCACGGGCACATGATACCTCAGATTAACCACTCTTTTCCAAATGTGTATTTCCTAGTTCAGAACATGATGAATACAGACGTTCTTCCCATTATTACCCGTTCATAGGATCAAGATTTAATTGACACTTTTCAAGAGTGACCTTTTTTATAGTTGTGAATAATAACAGACTCATTTATAGTTTGAATTAATTGTTGTAAATACATTTCATTACCACTTTGAGTTTTCAGTACTCCGGTATCCAAAAAAAGAACTGAGATACCGGAAAATAAATTGTACAAAAAAAAAAAAAGGATTTAACGTTTAAACTTTAACAGTGACTTGTTTCATTATTGTTCATTAATTTATAAGTGTAGCGTTGTCATTTCATTACATTACATCGCATATACCCTAGACATTTAGCTAGACAACACTCACGATCCCTACTATTAGTGTACTCATCTTGGTCTTGTGGGGTTCTACTACTTTCTACTGGTTTCTTTCTGATACCAGCCACTTCTTTCTGGGCTGCCTGATATCTCTCAGCAACATTGAGAACATCCCCCAACCTCTCTGCACCTTGTTCCATGAGAAATTTTCTCAGGTCTGGAGCCATGGACTCTCTCAGTTGCTCTATCATAATCATTTCCTTCAAATCTTGGGTTTTCCCCCAGAGCAGTCAATTTCTCCAAATAGGTTTCCAATCTGGCAGGGAATTGGTGGTAGGTCTCGCCAGACAGTAGCTTAGCAGTTCTAAACCTCTTCCTATAAAATTCCCCATTCTTCTCATACCTAATTAATAGAGCCTGTTTTAAAAGATCATAATCTTCCTGATCCTCTCTGCTCAACTTTTAAAACACTTCATAGGATGTTCCTCTAAGTCCTTGAGATAGTTTTAAACTCCACTTCTCCTTCTCTAACCCATAATTTGTAGCTAGTCTCTCATACCTATTTAAAAATGACTCAATGTCATCCTCTTTCTCTACAAAAGGATCTAAGTGGAAATTCATGGCTGAGTTGGAGGCCCCCTGACTTGTAGTAGTATCTGAGGTAGATGGGCTGCTCCCATTTTCTGGAACATGTCCATGAAGTTCCAGTTCTTTTAATCTTAATTCATTTTCTCTTTGTAATCTCTTTTCTTCTTTGTCAGCCTCCATCTGCAATCTCCTTTCTTCTTTGTCAGCCTCTATCTGCAATCTCCTTTCTTCTGCCTCCCTTTGCAATCTCTTTTTTTCTGCCTCCCTTTGCAATCTCTTTTCTTCTGCCTCCCTATCAGCCTCTAATTTCCTAGCCTCCCTATCAGCCTCTAATTTTAATCTTTTCTCTTCTTTATCTCCTTCTAATTGTAACCTTTTCTCTTCAGCTAACCTCCTATCTTCCCTATCAATAAATTTGTCACATTCAGTAGTAACATACTGAATCAGAAGGTCCCCACTCATGCCAAGATCTTTTGCCGTCTGCACAGTAGCAGATCTGAATTTGGCCAAGTCTGCCATCTTTTCTCTCATATAAAATTTATTAATCTTACAGTATAACTAAACAAATATGACTAAAGTACTGTACTATAGGCAATGACAACTCATCCAATTTCCACAAATGATTAATTTTAATTATATTATAACAATGGGGATACTCTGGGTCTATGGTGGTAAAATAATCCCGGACGAGCCCCCAATATGTGGTAATATGAGAGGTTATTGATGGTACTACACTAAGGGTAAACAAAGTGAGGTCCTGCTGTGTAAGTTCCCTGAGTCTAATTGATGATGATGATGTTTTCAGGGTCCCTATCCGCTACCTCTCTAAGATCTCACTCTGTGTAAAATAATCTCTGTGATGTTGTATGGCAAGTGCCTAGGGTAATGTATCTATTGTGATGTATGAACAATGTCAAACATAACTTTAACTCAATAAAAGTGAAGTAAGTAAGACTGTTGGTAAAGTTATATTAATATATTACAATTTTTTTATTTTCCTGTACCTCAATTCTTTTGGGACAGGAATGTTTTCAAATCAAGAACAATTTTATTTACAACATATAAATAAATAAAGAGGACCCTTTGTCAATAACTGGTATATTAAAGTGTCACTGTATGTGTATCCCACAGTCTGATTTACTATTTTCTATAACCAAAAGTCAATTAATTAAGGGTCTGTTGTTATCATCACGCCCACAGGAATTTCTGTTTTGGTTGTGGAAATTGTTAAGATGATAACTCATATGCCCATGTAAAGGGACTTGACCTGACAGCCTGTCTGAGGTGGATGACTGTAGACAATGCAAGGTCAACACAAGATTTGTCTTCTGACACCGATGCAGCATGCAGCTTTACTGAGGCTTCAAAGTATACAAGGTCTGCCTGCACCAGGTTTCCTGCCACCACTCAGTAATGGGCAATATAACCATGAAAAAGAAGGATATTCCCTCCCTTTTATATGCTGGCTATAACAATTCCACAACTAATCACTACTAAGATTACATGGGGGTCAGTCGCGTGTGCGAACCATTTGCACCAGACCCTATTTTCTTTGACTTCACTCCATCCTGTGTTTACATTCTTCTTCCATATGGCTGCAACGCCCCTGTCACCTTAAGCATTGATTGTCCTCCCTAAAATCAGCTGGGGTATACAATTTTCTTCTTGTGACCTGTTAAATCTTTTGTTCAAACATCCTAGGTATGTTTTCATGTGTCATTAGAACACTGTGGCACTGCAGAAGATTGCTAGTGGCCTCTGGACTTACAGTCGTAAGATTTTATGGCAATATTCAAACATTTTTACACATTTTATTTCACTTTCCAAATAAATCTGCTTTAGGCACATTCCTACTTGGGTTGTCGTGACCCCAATTTCTCTCCCAATAGGCAGTATCGAATCAAATTATGGCGCACAATCTGTGGCCAGTTACATGTTAATGAAATACTAATACTTATTTATCTTACCGCAAGTAAAGAATAATTACACAATCACAGGATTGACCAGCAGTCAATGGCTCAATTTCAGACCGCTGTGTCGTCCAGACAGCAAAGGCATTTGTCACCAACGCTTTGCATCTGCTCTCAACCTTTCTGTGTTTAAGTTTTTCTCAAATGGCGGACTTATTCAAGCAAGGTTAAAAGTTATCACTTCCAACCAGCCAATCAAAAGACGCGTCAAAAAATTAACTAATTTTGGACCATAAACATTTAGCGTTGTTCCGTGTGTTCGCTCGTCTGGTTTTATTTCTATCTTATATATCTCAGTTATTTATAGACCGATTTTTAATATCAAAATTGATTATTAAACGGTCAGCTGTCCTCTATCTACCCCTATAGGTTTCCTTTATTTTATTTCTCCTCGTTTTCATCTGTGTAATTTTTTAAGTAATTAATTGTGCTTTTCCCGAACTGAAAATATTAATAAAAAAATAAATGTTTCTACGTCAAGATAGTTTTTATAATTAATGGAAAATCTTTATGGTATTATGTTAATCAATATCAGCGCTACAATTCCAGATATCTCTTTCCTTTTAAATTCTCTTTAGTTTTTGAGGAATAAATTATTTAATTTTTGGTAAAAACACATATTTGACATTTTCCTCAACTCACTCCAACCAAGTCCTATCTACGGCCCCCAATGCATAAAATTTAATTAACATTTACTACTTACTTAGTCCTTCCTCTTCTACCCTGGGGGGGGGGGGGGGTACAGGTTTATCAGATAGAGCGTTATACTATCTTATCGGCTGTCTTCCTCCTGGTCTGGTTCCAGTCTAGTCCTCGTTCCTTCAGAGATTGTCTAATGTAGGTCTCCCAGCGAACTCTGGCTCGTGGTTTTCCATTATGTGTCGGGGTAACCAATCTTCTCACATTTTGCAGACATGGCCAAACCATCGTATCGGGACTGTTCCACTTGGGTCTGCAGAGGCTGGGTTTTTCGTATCGCCTGATTGCGTTTTTACTGTTATTGTGCATAATTTATATTGGAAAGATTAATTGACTATATATATGTGGCGAATATTTTGAAGACTTTCAGATAAGATAGATAAGATTGTAAGAAATACTTTCTTTAATGCACAATGATAACCTTATTTCTGCCACTGACATTGAAATTAAATACAACATTGGGTAATTGGTGGATTTGGTGTAATCTCAAACATCCCTGGGCTTTCTCACTCCTTTTCACCGTGAAACGGGGCAGTTAAGAGACACTTCACTTTGTTTTATTCTCCGTTCATTTTTTAATTTTATTGTTCGTTTGTTTCTTAGAAAGGATAGGTCACACACGTACACCCCCCCCCCCCCCCCCCCCCCGTTTGGTCTTGATTTGGACTTGAGTGGACGGAGGGAAGAAGATACTATATTGTCTTGAATTTCTCTCCACATGTAAGCCTACCTTGCCGTGGTTGGAGAGCTTGAGCGCCTCAATGATCCCGGGAGCTATGCCGGCGGGAGTTTTACTCCTGGCAGGGTCACCCAAGCCGGACAGGTCCTGGGTGAGGGGCCAGACTAAATGGGCTGAGGAGTGGGTGGAACCCTATAGGTGTAGATGCAGAACCCACCGGCGAGTGGTACATGCTCTGGTCTGCACCAATCCACCCCCACTTCATGGGTTAAATGCTTTCTTGCCTCATTCTTCACTGTTTGTCGTCTATCACGCCCATGGCGACCGTTGCCTCAATTGGCTGTGTGTGGTGTACCCGGAAACGGGGCCTCCCAGTACTGAGGCAAAGTTAAGTCCCCGATGTCACTTATCGGTGCAGAATTGAGAGAGATGGCTGAGCATCACAATCCCTCCTGTGTTGCAGCATGATGAGAACCCAGCATTGCACACTGAGCTTGGGGGGATCACTTGGGCACCAGACTTAATACTGGCTCTTGACTGGATGGCCGCATGCAGGAGATTTCTACAATGGAGGGTTGGCAGGTGGTGGGTATCGGGAAGTGGCTCTGTGCAGGACGTGAGGATTCCTTGGGAGAGCCCAGAACCAGAGCACAGCATTGTGCAAGCTCTGCATAGTTGGAGAGCCCCCTGGATGACGGGGAATGCACAGTGTGCTACCCCACCTATCCCCAACTGCTAACTTAGAACCAGAAGTGGGGTCCTCTGTATGCGTGCCAGGCCAGGATAAAATGCCTGGGAAAGAGACTGGAGCTCAGAACTCCCTAACTCAAAGTTGCAGGATGGCAGAAAAGCCACGGGAAAGACAGGGCTATTTTGAAGATAACGCAACCATATTTTCACCATACGAGCTCGGACGCCGCTGTCACGAAATGGATTTAGGACTAGAGACTGTCTACATATAGTGACAAGACAATAGTAAGAAGAAAGACTGAAATGATAGATTCAGATAGAAATATAGTGCAAACTGTGAAAGTTGAGACCATTGGCTCCGAGGTTGAGAACCGAGGTTGATTCTTTCCTCGCCACTTCGGACGTTTAAATTGCTATGGCCTCGAACCACCTCTAACTACCCTATGGGGATAAGGTTCAATTAAGATTCACAAACACCAGGGTACAGACAACATATAGCTACTGTACTAAAGGAAATGACTGATGCCAGCTACAATTTATACAAGTTTATTATACACCTATAAACAACAAACATATGCATGTCCCTTACATCAAGTGCGAGGATGCACTCCTGAAACAAAAGCAAGCACAGTTAAAAAATGCATCAACCCCAACCCTTCTCCCACAATTGCAACCTGTATGGAGAAAGAAGGTAAGGTTAACTGAAATGAACTACACTGCACTTGATGTCGCCTACACTCCAAACTAGCTGTTCTAAATTCTAACTCTAACTCTAAGTCCACTGATAGCTGGAACGACAGCGAAGTGACTACACAATCTCTGCACAGACTTCGGTTCTACACAGCCTATCCTGGAATCTCCTGAACACAACTAACTGCACCTCTAAACTTCAGCAGCTGTCCTCTGCTATGATTCACCAAAACTAACAGTTCTGCCTATCTGTGCTGACTTCAGTAGAGAGAATGTTTACCCTATCTCTCTCCACTAACTCTGGACTTGATGACTGAGGGTTAACAGAACCCCACTGGATTCTGGACTGGAACTGTAGCGGACTTCTACCACTCGGAAATTACCTGCCCGAGTACCTATAACTGGGCTGTCGGCTTTATTATGGCCGTGAAGAAACGAACACAAACTTATCACACCGCTGGCAGCCTGCCAAATCTGCGTGTGTAACGAGCGTCAGAGCTCAGGATTTATCCACAAAAAATCCTATTCGCTGGAAAATGTCTTCCCCTGGTTGGGAAAACGTATTTTCTTCCTCTCCGTCCACTACTGGCAACTAACGTAAAACCCTTGCGGTTCTGCGAATGCCCCAACTTTGCCGTGGGAGAAATTTTGTGGTCTCAAAATTCCGCTCTCATTCCCACAAAAAAGCCGGCACCTGCTGTTTAGACAAAAGCAAAAACAACAGCTAAACAAAACGTTAATACTCTATTACAAATAACAATTAACTTCCTGACAAACCCTTAAGTCTTTAACACTTAAGTCTCCTCCCGTCTTTCTGAATACACAGAATAACAAAGCACAATCAATAACCTATAACCCTGTTTACGCTAGCATCTACATGCCGTCAAAAGTTATACATAACCCCTGATTATCAAATTGAAAACCCCGTAGTTCAACCACGTGCTTATCTCCCCCTCGTCCCTCTGAACGTCGTATCAATAACAATTCCGTAACCAACGCGCCCACGCGCTTCCAAATTATGCCTCTTTCACTCCCGTCCACAGATATATGCGTAACTATATAAATAGCGAGCATCAATACTCTCACTAAAATCACAAATAAAAATACACATACGCGCTCCCGACTATTCTGTAAATAAATAAAATTCGCAGATGCGAGTTTCTCTCCCGACCGACTTTGCAATAATACAAAGCGGTGATATCTCAACTTTTAAACCATGCCGCTATTCTTTCAACAAGGAATTAAATGGACCTAGTTTCTCATGTCTATCACTCAGATCGAATTGATGGCTCTGGAGTTAAAGAATTAAATAAACTAAACTGCCCCAAAGAAACTTAAAAGATCGGCTAGGACTAGAAAAATTAAATAAAGTCCTCAATGCAAAAAATTCATGCTTACAAATCTCGAATGTCCAACTGAAGTCAATCGACAAGCTTGCTTCTGGCACCCGGCTTTGGCAAATAGTTCATTAAAAGAGAAAGAAATGGTAAATATAGGCCTTTTATAATCCTGGTGACCCCCAACGCCGACTTTAAGAGAATGACGTATAGAAGACCAAGTTACTTGGTTGTCAAAGCAATAGAGAGCTCTGCATTTCAACAGGAGTTATCTCTCAGAATCAGAAGGTCCTTACGATCTTTCTGACTTCAACAGTCCCCGCTTGACAAAGAAACAGTGGAAAGATAGCCTCATACTGCGGAAATTAAGCAAAAATGGCCGCAAATAATTTAACTCCCGAAAAATGATGTAATGGATCCACGCAATATCTTTAACAAAAAGACAATCTGGTGCCAATCCTGATCTAGCATCTAGAATCTTTGCTCCCCATCTAGGGGGTAGAATAATACTTTCTAATTCCCCAACACCCCCATTCCTAAACACATAGATCAAACTCCATGAAAGATCTCATCTTGAAAAAAAACGTTTAAATAATAGAAAGGAGATATGAAACATGGAGAAGGATTTTTGCTGTAATCCCTCCAAAAATAGTGAACAAAATGCAAGCGAAAAAGACATGGGCCATTTGAAAGACAGAATCTCAGTACTTTCGTCACATCACTCCCACCTTCGAACACATTGAGCATCGAACCTCATTACTGAAATCTCTGTGTTTCACAATGGCCCTTAACTCTGTCTACAAGGCTGTCTGTCCTTACCCCTCCTATTCAGTGTTCTTCGACCTTCCTCTTTTAACGTTTCCTCCTTCTTCCTCTCCTAGGAATGAGCTCCTATGCTCCGTTGGGAGAGTTGAAAGGCTCTCTTCAGACCTGTGCATACTCAGAAAATTAGCGGGTCTGAACTTTCCCTTGCTATGACCGTCAAAGGCTGTCCTGGTCAGCTGGAGTATAAGTGACCGACGGGCGCTGTGTTAGCGACCTGGCGATGGACTTCCTCGCTAACGCGTCAGCAGGGTTGTGACTGCTGGTACCGTGCGAGAACGATGCAAACGTCTCGGGTTCCTCTGGTGTAGAGCCTCCGATTTCAGAGATGCTGGGTGTCTATTATCAGATCGACCTCAATAGCTTCTACCTTTGGAGAAAGGTAGGTAAGATCTGCCCCAGGCAGTGGGTTCTGGACTCGCTCTTCCCCTACCAATCTGAAGCAGGACAGAGCTCTCCAAAAATAGCTCCTTGCAAAGCGTAAGGTCGCTTTTCTCACTCTTTTCTGGCCTGGAAAAGTTGGTGAGATGAAAATGTAGACCACCTATCCGTCTAACACAACCCACTGGTTCTACCTATCAACCTTGCCCTCCCCTGTGAGAGTTACTGGCGTCAGTTGGAATGTGTCCTGCAGTGACACTTGACGGTTTAAGATCCCGTTAGATCGCGGCGAACCTGCGTTAAAGATCTCAGTAACTGGTTCCAATGTTCCGTGAAACGAATTGGAAAAAGATAGCCAATTTTTCAGGCTGCTCGTTACAAGAGTCAGTTTCCTGTAAACGAGATACGAGAGTTGTGGGGCCCATCTCCGTCTATAGGCCAACGATACTCAGATCACATCCCCTCCGTTTGCGTAAAGTGCTGGTCGGATGGGGCTCCAGGGCTGGTTGGAACTATATGCTCGCTCAGACCGCTATCTTGTGCCCTATGAAGATGGCGCTGGTCGTTGACATATGTAATACTGCTCTTGTCAGTATGTTCCTCACTTGAGGAAGCTAATACCATCGGGGGCCTAATTCCCGACAACAAAGAGTGTACTTCCTGAATCAGAGGCGTCGTCACCACTGTTTGGCCGGTTGGCTGAACAGGGCTGGCGGGCGAATTTGCCTCTGCAAATAACATATCACTGTCGTCAAGGCGTTGGAGAATTGTGAACAAAATCCTTGGCACGACAGCTGTGTTTTTGCTCGCTCGGTGCTCCGTGCATTAGGGGTTCTCCTTTTTCACGTTTCTCGCCTACAGTAGGCCCCCTTGCATCAGAAAGGATCGGTGTGGCCGGGTCCCCCAAAACTCAACATGGGTTACCGAGAACCAAGTCGCAGGCCGGCTGCGCCGTTACAGCTGCCTTGCTGGTGCCAGACACGACCCTACATTTCACCTCAATATTGGCTACGGAAAGCAAACTGCTGAGCCCTTTCTTAAAACTCCACCAATATGACAGTTTTTTCCTTCGTCATCTGCCCAGGGCTTCACCAGATGTCGGGCGACTATGCTGGGTTAAAGTAAGCCCGCTGTCAAATAAGCATGTCCGAATCTCAGTCCCGTTCACTTCGCTGGCCCGTGTTGGAAAATCAAACTTCTCTGAAGAAGAAGGAAGGGTTTCCACTTCTTCCCTTGTTTCACCCTCACAGGCCTTAAACAAGCCATCTGATGAGCGGGTTGTTTGTTTGGGCACCGTGTTGTCCAATGAGAAGTAGTCCGACAGAACCTACAATATCTCTCATTATCTCCCCGGTTCCTGACGGGTTCATGAGAAGTCGGCCCCTGTGTTCTGTTAGGCGGCTGGGAGCGCATGTTATGACTGGGAGGGAGCTCCTTGCGAGACGGCCCTTGCTGTTGGTGAGCTGAAGAGGAAGGCAACTGCGATGAAGATGCTCCTTTGTCCGGGGCTGGCAGGTCAGGGTGTTTTCTTTTCTGGCCCAGTACTTCGGCCTGGGCCGTCTGGAACCTTTCAGCAAAAAGAATTATCTGGTCCAGTTGCTGTGCGCCCTGCTCCGCCAGGTACTTCCTTAAGTCCGGAGACATGTTGGCCTTTATCTGTTCGCACATGATGAGCTCTTCGAGTCCTTCAAACGATTTAGCCAAACCCGACAACTCTCTCCAGCGAGTGAGGTAATTCCTCAGCCTCTCTGCGAACTGGGGAAAACTTTCTCCTTTCTCCAGTCGACTTTCCCTAAACATCGTTTGGCACTTCCGGGAGTCCATTGGAATCGCTGTAACAGGGCGTTTCCGCAGAGCCTCAAAGTTACCTTCTGGTCATCTACCAGCATCTTGCTATAGACCTCATACGCATGTCCTCTTAGAGATTGAGATAATTTGAGACACCAAAGACTATCATCCAGCCCGTATGCCTTTGCCATCCGTTCAAATTTTTCTAAAAATACCTCAATTTTCTCATTGCCGTTAGGAAAAGGATCCATCGGAAAATTCATGGCTGCCATCCGGGGCCCTCCGTTTCCTGAGGTGTCTGTTGCCCCTGCTCCGGGAGAATCTCCGTTAGCCGAACTGCCTTCCGAAGATCGGTACTGCAGTTCCAGTGAACGCAGGGCAAGTTCATGCTGTCTCTCTGCTGCCTTCTCCCTCTCTTGGGCTTCCCTCTGTGCTAACTTCTCCTGGGCTTCCCTCTGTGCTATCTTCTCCTGGGCTTCCCTCTCTGCTATCTTCTCCTGGGCTTCCCTCTCTCTGCTTTTCTCCTCTTCCTCTCTGCCTGTCTCTCCTCCTTCTTGGGTCTTTCTTCTTTTATCCGTCTGCCGGTCCTGTTCCCTCATAATGTAAGCCCTAGTCTCGGCCTCATTCCTCCCCATGCTTTTAGCTGCGTCCTTCCATGCAGTAAGTAGCTTGACCAATTCAGCCATCTTACCTGACAAATCAGCAGTACTCACAACGAGGGGAAATGACAAAAAAGGAACAAGAAAAATTTACTGTTACCTACTAGGAATATGCTGTCGCAAAAACCCGCACTCAGACTAGCACCAAGTCTGACTAATAACTACCTGAAAAAAATTCAAGTTATCCAGCTACCCAAAACCCGAATTTACTTTCCTGTTCAGAAAAAAAAATCCAATTAGCCATCAATTACCTTTTAGTCATAAACAACCTTACTACAACCCTCAACTAACAAACTATAACCCGTGGAAAAAACTTATAGATGGATCAGTCTTAATATAGCTCAAGTCTAGGGGATTTTTTTTGAAATCTATTTCCAGAACTTTCTTCAGAGACAATTTTAATCTGAATTGATCTAGAAAGATTCCCAAGGACGACGCCCAACAACAGAATGAACGTAACAAAGATGGTTCACCGGACGATAGCACCCACTTTGTCACGAAATGGATTTAGGACTAGAGACTGTCTACATATAGTGACAAGACAATAGTAAGAAGAAAGACTGAAATGATAGATTCAGATAGAAATATAGTGCAAACTGTGAAAGTTGAGACCATTGGCTCCGAGGTTGAGAACCGAGGTTGATTCTTTCCTCGCCACTTCGGACGTTTAAATTGCTATGGCCTCGAACCACCTCTAACTACCCTATGGGGATAAGGTTCAATTAAGATTCACAAACACCAGGGTACAGACAACATATAGCTACTGTACTAAAGGAAATGACTGATGCCAGCTACAATTTATACAAGTTTATTATACACCTATAAACAACAAACATATGCATGTCACTTACAAAAAGTGCGAGGATGCACTCCTGAAACAAAATCAAGCACAGTTCAAAATGCATCAAGCCCAACCCCTCTCCCACAATTGCAACCTGTATGGAGAAAGAAGGTAAGGTTAACTGAAATGAACTACACTGCACTTGATGTCGCCTACACTCCAAACTAGCTGTTCTAAATTCTAACTCTAACTCTAAGTCCACTGATAGCTGGACGACGGCGAAGTGACTACACAATCTCTGCACAGACTTCGGTTCTACACAGCCTATCCTGGAATCTCCTGAACACAACTAACTGCACCTCTAAACTTCAGCAGCTGTCCTCTGCTATGATTCACCAAAACTAACAGTTCTGCCTATCTGTGCTGACTTCAGTAGAGAGAATGTTTACCCTCTCTCTCTCCACTAACTCTGGAATTGATGACTGAGGGTTAACAGAACCCCACTGGATTCTGGACTGGAACTGTAGCTGACTTCTACCACTCTGAAATTACCTGCCCGAGTACCTATAACTGGGCCGTCGGCTTTATTATGGCCGTGAAGAAACGAACATAAAATTACCACAACGCTGGCAGCCTGCCACATCTGCGTGTGTAACGAGCGTCAGAGCTCAGGATTTATCCACACAAAAAATCCTATTCGCTGGAAAATGTCTTCCCCTGGCTGGGAAAACGTATTTTCTTCCTCTCCTTCCACTACTGGCAACTAACGTAAAACCCTTGCGGTTCTGCGAATGCCCCAATTTTCCCGTGGGAGAAATTTTGTGGTCTCAAAATTCCGCTCTCATTCCCACAAAAAAGCCGGTACCTGCTGTTTTAGACAAAACAAAAACAACAGCTAAACAAACCATAATAATACTCAATTTCAAATAACAATTAACTTCCTGACAAACCCTTCCTTTAACACTTAAGTCTCTATAATCAATACAGCACCCCTACTCTCCCGTTATGCACCACCATACCAAACCCCGCAAACAAAGTCCGCTCCCCCCACTGAGCTCCCTTCTCTCCCTGAGCCCCCAAGTTAAACATTTGCTAACCCAGATCGCCTGTTCTGCCTGACTAACTCCGAGCAACAACATATTTTTCAATGGCCCGTCTGGGCAGACGTACTGTGGCCTTCTTCTTACGCTGACCCTAATTCCGTAATGTTTAACACAACTAAAACTAGCCCTCTCAAGGAATTCCTAAAATTCCCCTCAATAATAGTAATCACATTCAAAAGGAAAAACAAAATAATTCCTTAAAATTAATAAATGTCTCCATCTTCTGAATACACAGAATAGAACAAAGCACAATCAATAAACCTATAATCCTGTTTACGCTAGCATCTACCTGCCGTCAAAAGTTATCCATTACCCCCGATTAACAAATAGAAGACTCCGTAGTTCAACCACGTGGTGCCGCAAGTTTTGACTCTTCCCACGCGTCCCTCTGAACATCGTATCAATAACAATTCCGTAACCACACACGTGCTTTCCAATTAATACCTCTATCACTTCCGTCCACAGTTATATGCGTAACTATATAAATAGCGAGCATCAATACTCTCACTAGAATCACAAATGCAAATACACATTACGCGCTCCCGACTATTCTGTAAATAAATAAAATTCGCAGATGCGAGTTTCTCTCCCGACCGACTTTGCAATAATACAAAGCGGTGATATCTCAACTTTTAAACCATGCCGCTATTCTTTCAACAAGGAATTAAATGGACCTAGTTTCTCATGTCTATCACTCAGATCGAATTGATGGCTCTGGAGTTAAGAATTAAATTAAACTAAACTGCCCAAAGAAACTTAAATGATCGGCTAGGACTAGAAAAATTAAATAAAGTCCTCACGCAAAAAATTCATGCTTACCAAATCTCGAATGTCCAACTGAAGGGCAATCGACTTTGACTCTGGCACCCGGCTTTGGCAATTTTTCATTAAAAGAGAAAGAAGCTATGAAATATAGGCCTTTTATAATCAAGACCCCCACGCGCCGACTTCATGACGTCATATGCGCGGCGTGGTTCTAAAGCCAATGAGAGCTCTGCATTTCAACTGCAGTTACCTCTCAGCCAATCAGAACCTTAGATCGTTCTGATGTAACGTGCATGGGTTTTAGACAAAGAACCGGGAATTGGTCCTAGCCCTATACTGCGGAAATGAAGCAAAAATGGCCGCAAATAATTTAACTCCCGAAAAATGCGTATATGGCCACGCAATATCTTTAAAAAAAGACAATCTGGTGCCAATCCTGATCTAGCATCTATAATCTTAATCTAGAATAATACTTTCTAATTCCCTACACCCCCATTCTAAACACATAGATCAAACTCCATCGTGATCTCATCTTGAAAAAAACGTAAATAATAGAAGGAGAAGAAACATGGAGAAGGATTTTTCTGTAATCCCTCCAAAAATAGTGAACAAAATGCAAGGAGAAAAAGACATGGGCCATTTGAAAGACAGAATCTCAGTACTTTCGTCACAGCCGCCTCGGTAAACAAGGTCCGCGCAGAGCAGTGACACCCCCAGGCTGCTTGCGAATAGTCTACTACTGGGAACATAAACAGATTAGGGATGAGCCCACTCTCCCGTTGAACAGGTGCTAAAGTCGTAGATACTGGGCCAGAAGGCGCACCGGAAACCACAGTATCATGCAACTCGCTTTTTTTTTTCTATGGAGAGTACACCGTCAAATAAATCTCGTTCTGGTGCTCGCCCTGTGGAGCTCCACCAGGCAGGTGCAGTGCCGGGCTCTGAGCCTCGACAGAGCCCACCCTCAGCTACTGGAGGACCCTCTAGACCGTCTTGTGGAGTCAACAGACGGCGGAGGAGAACTACTGACCAAAACAAAACAGAAAAAGAGAAACCCAGAGTGCCACCTGTCATGATGCACTGGAATGCAGAGGGAGTGAACAGCAAGCAGGCTGGATACAGCAAAAAGACAGAGCTGGAAAACATCTTGTATGAGAAGCAAGTCAGTGTTTGCTGTATCCAAGAGACTCACTTGAAAGCAGATCAAACCTTTAAAATAAGGGGATATCAATGCTTCAGATCCGACAGAAAAGATAGACGAAAAGGAGGAGTACTTACTCTTGTAAGGAATAACATTCCTGCACACGAAAGGAAAACCTTCATGGATGGAGCAGAATATCAGCTGCTGCAGATAAAGGTAGACAAGATGGAAATAGAACTCCTGAACTATTACTGTCCGAACAACAAACCCCTGAGTCTCAGCTCTATACAGGTACCAGCCACCAACTTTATAGCAGTTGGAGACTTTAATAGCCACTCCCAGAGCTGGGGCTATAACCATCTGGATCACAGAGGTGAAGAGGTTGAAACTTGGCAAGATGATCACTCCCTAATCCTAGTCAATAATGCCACAGATACTCCTACCTTCTACTCCAGAGGATGGCACACAACCTCAACACCAGATCTTGCCTTCTCCACACCAGATATAGCTGGATCTATTAGTAGAGAAGTAGGAGACCAACTAGGGGGAAGCGACCATCGCCCAATCTTTCTTACTGTCCAGAGTGCAACTCTCAGTACAGGCCCAGCCATTACAAGATGGAACTACAAAAAAGCCAACTGGGGTTTATTCAGGCATCAGGTGAACACGCTGCTGTCTACCCTCAAGGGACAGGCCAGAGACACTAATGAAGTGGTAAAACACCTCAACAGATGCATACTACAAGCTGCAAAAGAAACCATTCCCAAAGGATGCCGGCGTAACTACATACCATACTGGTCCAGCACACTCCAAGAACGTCAGGAAGCTATGGACAAGGCTAGAAAGGACGCAGAGTCTCAGCCTTCACTTGAAACTCACAACAAATGGAAAAAGGCTGTAGCAGAGTTTCAGAGAACAAAGCTAGAAGAAAAGCGGAAAAGCTGGAGAACTAAAACGGCATCGCTGAACCTTGAGAAAGACGGCAGGAAACTTTGGAGATTAGTCAAGTCTCTAAATGAAGAGCATTCCTCACCAAGGCAGACTATCACATTGGATGAAGGTGGCAAACTTTTCAGAGGAAAACAAGCTGCAGACTTGTTTGCTAGAAGATACAGTTCAGAAAGCAACTTACCCATTAACATAGACCATCAGAGAGAGATAAGAAAAGAAATACTGGCAACCATGGGACAGACAGATACTCCTGCCCCAATGAGGGAACCCATCACACTAGGAGAACTACAGAAGGCTATTTCCAAGCTTAAGTTTCAAAAGTCACCCGGCCCNGACAAAATCAGCAACGAAATGCTAGTAAATCTGAGCTCAGCAGCAAAGACAAAACTGCTTGAGATATTCAACCACAGCTGGTTGAAAGGAACGGTACCCAAGTATGGAGAGAAGCCATCACAATACCCATACTAAAGAAAAGGGAAATGTAAGACCGAGGCTGCAAGTTACCGGCCAATCAGTCTCACAAGCTGTGTTGGGAAGACTATGGAGCGAATAGTCAACCACAGATTGAAATGGTATTTTAGAGTCTGAGCAGATCCTGGTGCCGGAACAAGCTGGATTTAGAGAATGCTACAGTATAGAAGACCAAGTTACTTACTTGTCTCAAGCAATAGAAGATGCCTTCCAGGAGAAGAAAAAGGTCCTAACGATCTGGGTCGACTTCAAGCAGGCCTTTGACAAGGTGTGGAAAGATGGCCTCATTGCAAAACTTAGGAGAAGTGGAATCCAAGGCAACATGATGAAATGGATCCAGTCATACTTGCATAACAGGAGAACTAGAGTCACTCTTGACGGTCTGCAGAGCAGAAAAGTGTTGCTCCATCAGGGGGTACCTCAAGGAGGAGTAATTTCCCCAACACTCTTCCTTGTTTACATCAATGACCTGGTGAAAGATCTCCCTGCAGGAGTTAAAGCTGCCTTATATGCAGATGACCTAGTACTCTGGTGCGCTGATGAAAATGTCACCACAGCAAATTATAGAATGCAGCGGGCAGCAGACATGCTAGTGTCATGGGCAGAGAAATGGCTTATCACAATAAACACAGACAAAACCTCCACAACACTGTTCTCCCTCGCCCCCAAGGACAAATCAGCTAACATACACCTAGGGACAACCGTGATCAAGGAAGAAAGCTACCCCACCTATCTTGGGGTGACATTTGACCAAAGGCTTACATGGAATAAGCATATTGAAAATGCAGAAGGAAAGGCCCGAAGACGACTAGGCATACTCAGAAAATTAGCAGGTACCAACTGGGGAGCAAATGAACGAAATCTAAAGAAGATTTATAATGGAGTAATAAGACCACACTTAGAGTTTAGCTCAGCAGCATGGTCATCAGCTGCTAACTCACATCTGCAGTCTTTGGACAAGGTGCAAAATCAAGCTCTTAGGCTCATTACAGGAGCCATGAAAACTACACCAATAACAGAGATGCAGAAGGTTGCTGGATTACAGACATTGTCCCATAGAAGAGACACAAAAACCATGATCCAGATGGAAAAGTACAACAGTATGCCAATGCACCCAATGAAGGCAAGACTAGATGATCTGGCATTGGGACGTCTAAAGCGTAGCAGCTTTGTGCATCGGGGGAAAAGACTTATAAGACAGCATCAAGAAGACCTATCCATGAAGACAACACCACTGAAGCCCACCCTATACCCTGTACCATGGGAGCAGGCCAGCAGTGCCCTCCAAATTAATACAACAGTCAGTGGTCTCACAAGTGGATGTGAGTATAATGATCTGCAAAAACGAACTGCTACATTGAGTATGATCCAAGAAAGCTATCCCGATCAATCATGGATACATGCCTATACAGATGGATCAGCAACTAATGCTGTTAGGAATGGAGGTGCCGGTATCTTTATCTCATATCCTGACAACCACTATGAGACTAGGCACATTCCCACTGGTAAATTCTGTTCCAACTATACAGCTGAGGTTCAAGCTCTAGAGCAAGCTGCAAATATGATTTATAACACCAACTCTGACTGCCACCAGGTAGTCATCCTCACAGATGCACTGTCTGTCCTGCAAGCTCTCAAGGGTGGTAAACTCCCGCATCTGAGAAATGAACTAAACAAGGTAGCTGCCAAAAAGAGAACCATACTTCAGTGGGTACCATCTCATTGTGGTGTACCCGGAAATGAAAAGGCAGATAAACTTGCAAAAAAGGGAGGATAATGTGAACAAGAAGATAATGAAGTCACATACTTTGAGAAAAAGAGAGCTATCCAGACTATCAGAAGAGAACAGAACCAACCCAAAGACGACTATCACACTCTCGACCGGCAGGGACAGATAACTATTTTTCGACTCAGGACAGGGCATAACAAACTGAATAAACACATGCACAAGCTACGATTGTCTGCTTCACCACTGTGCACATGTGGATTAAACGAACAAACTGCTGAGCATGTTCTACAGGACTGTCCTCTGTATGACCAGTTAAGAAAGATATACTGGCCCAATGACTCAACACTAAACTCAAAGCTATATGGAGTTAAAGAGGAACTTCAAACAACAGTCGAATTCATCATGAGAACTCGTCTGACGGTGTAATCATCAAAGATGCGATCGCAAGAAGAAGAAGAAGTCTTGAATTTGTTACGCTATATATCCTAATTATAGCCCATCGAGGGTTGAACAGGATACTTTGTTTAAAAATAAATCAACATTGGGTACCCGTAAATCATAAAATACACATGAACTTTCTCGACACCGTGCATTTTCATCAACATCTTGTTGCCAGGGTATCATCTATATATTTTTTGTTCTTAAAAATTTAGTGGCATCACATCGCGTACATCTGGTTTAGTAATACAATATTCATAATGACCGTTTTAAATCCCAATTGTCCAAATCGGCATCTGTATGGGGTTGTCATTATGCCCCCTTCGTGAATCCATAACCGCTGACTGCCAAATTTATCAGTGGTCATTACTCCTGATGGCGTCTTACGCTTATAGGGCAGCAATAAACTCTCTCCACTTCGCTCAGTCGGTGGCCATTTTTCGTTCAGTAGTGCCCCAGCCCAAACCTGGTTGATGTGTTTCATGTCAGTTTCCATAGTTATCAGCCAAGTTGGTTTTGGTCTGCCTCTTTTTCAACTTCCTTATTGGATCCACAGAACTGAGGCTCTAGTGATGGTGTAAGGGTCTCTTCTGAGGACATGACTAACCCAGTTCCAGAGTCTACCTGATATAATGGTGTTATCTTCCTGATTGGCCGAAAATCCGTAGACAGGTTGTATCGGAAGATGGCAGTTTAAAAAAAAAAAAAAAGTGTTTTAACTGTCAGGGGAAGTAATTGTTTAACATCATTAGGATCTTGATTTTTAAATGATTACGTACCAGGGCAGCGTCTAGTTCGTCTCAATGCAGAAATGCCCCCCCCCCCCACTATTTAAAAAAATACTTAACGATTATAACCCATCAGAGGTTGAACAATGAACATGATATTTTAGTTCATAATGTAAAAACAAACGTACTGGGAAGACTTCCAAATTTTGTTTTGCTTGACAAATGCTATTCTGCTCTTATTTACTCTGCTACAAATATCTTTGCTTGTTCCATCTGGTATTACTTCTCTTCCCAAGTACATGTATTTTAGTCTTTTTTTTGCTTCTAATTCCTTATTTTTAATGGGTTCAGGATTTCGTATATTCAGTGTCATGCCTTCTGTATTTCTGAGATTAATATTCAGTCCCATTTAGTGTGTGTTGGTGCACACACGCAAGTAGTAAGATGCTATCTGCATATTCCAGAAACTGTTATATAGAGAATACTGTCCGTCTTATTCCTCTAAGGGCATCCTCTGTTGTCTGTCTCATCATCCAGTCTATGACAGTTAAAAAAGAGAATAGTTCACAAGGGGTTTCCCTGTCATACTGTTTCACCTCAAAAGTTACTTTCCTCTGCCCAACACAAGTACTATCAGAATAGAGAATTTTGATGATTGAAACAAGATGGCTAGGGATGCCATAATCATTCAGCATTTTCCCTAGGCTGTCCTTATGTATACTGTCAAAAGCCTTTTCAAAATCAACAAAGTTTATGTATAACTGCCTCTGCCGTTCTGAGTACTGTTCTATTTTATTCCTGAGGGTGAGGATATCGTTTGATCTTTCTGAATCTTGCTTGTTCCGTCCTCAATTTTTGTTCTACCACTTTAGAAATTCTGTGGGTAATTATCCTTACCCAATAATGTACTGGGAACTGAGAGACGAGTAATCTCTTTGGCTGTTGCAGTCTTTGAGGTCACCCTTTTTGGTAATTTCACAATAATGAATTTTTTTCCTTTCATTCCAATGGTGTTGTCTCTGTTTGCCAGATTTGTGTAAAAATTGGTTCTGAGTTTGCTGCTAATTAAGGATCTGTTTTAAATAGCTCTGCGTTGAGTTTCAGTATACCTTGGTTAGAGTAAAAATTAGTTTTACTTTGCAATTGGCAAGAAGGTGAAGATGGCTGTATACCCACCCCACCTATGTCCCACTCTTGACTTATGGATGCGAGTCATAGCCCGCCTTCAAAAGTTAGCTCCAAACCTCAGAAATGAAGTATCTGAGGAAGGTGTTTGAAGTAACAAGAAGAGACTTGGTCCACAACCAGATGATACCAGTGGCGTATTCTCTTTGTGTGCTGTGCGTGCTGCGCACACCTATGCCCGAAGGAAAATAAAAATTTAATGTATTATTCTATAAAATATTTCTCTTATAGTATAATGTTCTGCTTTCGGACAGGTCGCATCAGGATAACGGATTTTCCCGCATATAATCTACGAGTATATCTAGTTTCAGTTTCCCAGACGTGTTTTATAGTGCTGTTTTTTTGGTTGGTAGCAATCGCCCGAAGTTTCTCGGGTAATTCCGTCACTATGCGTGCTGCACCTTTCGGTTTTACGTTTGAAGACTGGTTTGTGTGGATTGGGGTCATGGCCAGATACATCAATACAATACGAACATGCGTGCGGTGGTCTTGCAGCTCTCGAGTTGTAAAAATCGGCTGTGTCCGTCCAGTGTTTTTTGTGATTAATTTTTGTTAGTTGCCGGGAATGCAGATTATTACAGTGACAATGAGTTTCAAGTTGTAAGTTAACTAGTATTTAGGAGATAATTGACATATACCCCTAATAACTATCGTTGCGTAATTGAATATAGTTGGTTTTTAAAGGGGAAGAAGTTAAATAGTAGGCGTACATATTCATTTTACGTAGCAGCATGCCTAGCTCGCATTACCAGGATACGCAACTGGATGATACGTCATGGCCTCAAAACCCAGCTCTTGCAGACCCGAGTGGAACAGTCTCAATTACGATGGGTTGGCCAGGTCTGCAGAATGGGAGATCAGCTACCATGACACATATAGGAAACCAAGAGCCAGGGTTCCAGGACAACTCAGTGGAAGAACAACAAAAGACAATCTCTGAAGGACTGAGGACTAGACTGGAACCAGGTCAGGAGGAAGACAGCTGATAGGATAGTATGGCTCTCTCTATGGCAAACCTCTACACCTCAGGGTAGAAGAGGAACGACTAGTAAATAACACATTTTTTTTCTAAATATACCAAGGTTAGAGAAAAATGAGTTGAACTAATTATTTTTTCTCCCTATTAGAATATATAAAGAAGGTCAATTGAAGGCAGCAGAGATGTGAAGAAAAACAGGAGAAATGGGAAGAAACAGTACATGATTTAGAAAAGGAAGAGAAAATGTGGAGGAAGAACAGCAAGGCTGCACTTATGCTGATAAAGAAAATGGCAGCATAAAAACAGAAATTACAAGCTCTTTCAACCAGGAAGGTAGTAATATATAGTACACATTTTTGTATCTGAAACTTAATGCCCCCCCCCCCCGTCATTTTTCTGTCAAGCTATTTTTCAGTATTGTTTGAGTTTCTCTGTATGTTCAATTGACCTTGATTCATGTTTGTTTCAGTCGTTACTTAACAAGGCTATCAGCTCTGCTCTCATTCCCATAATTCATGGCACTGCATGAGTATCCAGTGTACTTTTCACGCTGCTAAACTTACAGGCAGCTTCTGGTTCATTTCATTCATTCATCAATCACCATTCAGTTCCCCAAGGAGCATAGGCTGTCAAAAACATATGCCAAGTCTTCCTGTCCCATGCGATCGACTCAAGGTCTTTCCATGTTTTCTTCATGTCTGTCTCCAGTTCTCTTCTCCATGTGTTCCTTGGTCTCCCTCTACCTCTCTTACCCTGGGGTTTAGTTGACCTGTCCATGTTGTTTGCTGAACTTTTTGTGGTTTAAATTTCTTTTGCAGGATGGGGTAACCGGCCCAATGCCCAATTCTCCTAAGTTGCTTTTTATGACATGCATGGTAGGGGACAGTGTTACTATTCTTTGCTCTTCTTTCGGGCCCTGGTAACACGCTCTAATAGGCAGATTTTTTTTTTTTTTAAAGTTTTGCCTCGTTTCGGTTATATTAGGGCGCATCTCCAAATATAAAAGACCTTTAGGTCAGATTCATCAATCTGTGATTTGACGATAGGCAGATGTCATTAATGTCATTCTATACAATGTCAATTTTTAGTGAACAAGTTATCTGAATGTTACATTTGACACACAAAAAACTGAATTTTTCTAACACACAACAGATCCAATCAAAAATGTTTATTTGTTATGGATTCCAGCACATTCCTCAATTATCTAACACCATCAAACACACTGAAAAAAAATGAACAAAGCTTTAAAGCCAACCGGTTACAATCAGTGATCACTATTATATCCCATAAAAGAAAAAATAGTTTATGTTCAATTTTAGTAAATATGTTAGAGAAAAGGATCTTTTTTTTTTTAAACTGATCAAATATATCTTAGATCTACAAATTAAAGTTTTAATGTGAACTTCTCACTTTCATACTTGCATATGAGTTCTTGATTTTACTTTGTGGCTGTGATCATAGGCGGGTGTAGTAATCACTTAGTGCTAATGCACATGCAAAAGAGCATTCATACATGTATTACGGATGTTCACAAGAAAACTCTAAGGCTAAAAAAACTTTTTTTTGTGCTTGTTTTTAATTATCATAATTTTAGTGAGTTACTGATTGGTGTCTGTAGGCAGTACCCTGGTAATCACACACGAATATATATATATGGTTGAATGACAAATGCTTTATCTATTCATTTTCATTACGTTGAGTACAATCATCATCACCAGCTCCTTACAGAGCTTAAGTCTTCAACTGATTCTCACCCATCCTTCCTGTTCCATGTTCAAGATCTTTCCAGGTTTTCTTAATCCCTTTTAAGTCACTTTATGGTGTCTCCCTTTTTTTTCTCCTCTTACCCGGGGATTTCAGGAAGACTGTCTGGTAATGCAATCAGCTTTTCCCTCAATGTGTGTCTCATCCAAAATCAACATCTTTTCTTCAACTCCTGTGCCAGTGATCACTGGCACTTGTCTGGCTGTTCCTATTAACTCCACACCGACAAACCTACATAAAAATGCATCCATGAATGTTTGCCACTGCCCAACCGTTGCCCTTGCAGTGCTCCATGTTTTAGAGCCTTACGACAAGACGCGCTTAGAAAAATGGCTTTATGTTAACTGTAAGAAAATTAGATGTCACCCCGAGACCACGACATAAATTATGAAAAGAGTTGACATACTGAAGCTCTTTCAAAACAATGTATCATAGCACATATACACGTCGCATTGTTTGATTTAAACTACCACATATTCTTCTGATGACCTTTTTTTTTCACAATATGCAATATATCCAAAACTATGGAATAAATGTTTAAAAAACAAAATATTATGTAAACCATTCAAATCAAATCTGGCTGTGATAATACGGTACACTGCTGGCTTATGATAATAACTTATAAGGACAATTCACGTAATTATTTTACATGACAGTAAATTTGTGTTTAAAGCACATGTTCATTCTAACAGAAAATACTGCTGCTTCACTGCTGACATGCGACATTCGGGGTTGTTCTCCTACTTCTTACCTTGTTGAAGGCAGTGAATGCAGCATTGCAGAAGGTCTCAACATGAAGTATATTGCCATTAACAAGAAGGATTTTGGCCCCAGCTAATTAGAAGCTTCTTGCTTGCTACACAAATGTAGCTGTTTCCTCTCTGAATGTTTAAAGTTTCATGATGCTAATGCTCAATTACACGGTGTATAATTTAAGCAATAAAAACAAGAATAACAGCAATAATATTCTGTACTTATAACCTTCAGATGTGTATATGTGATAACATCTACTATTTAAGACAGAAGACTGATGGAGCTGAAGTAACACATTGGGATTAGTGGCAATGAACATGTTATTACATCACTTAATTTCTCAATTCCTGTTAAGACGACAAACAACCAATACACAAATAATTATTCAAAATACTGTCTGACATAATTGTGTTTGTCGCTGAGTAATTGTCAGAGGAGTTGTTAAGTTGTGGACACATCTCGACCCTGTTTCCTGTCTGTTTATTCTCACTCAGTAAGAATTGTTAACTATAAGGAATCATTCAATGGGCCTGTGCTCGTCTGCCCTTCATCAAGATGAATACGATTTCTTTTGATTTAGAAAAACAACCAGTTTCAGTAAGGTGTTTTGATATGAAGGTGCAATTATTTGCAGCTTCAGCTACCCAAGTAAGTGGAATTTTGTTCCAAAAGAACATTTCATTCTTGTTGCTATTTCTATTCATCATCATCAGCTGCCATCTCTACAATGAAGGTTGGCTGTAATGGATCTCCAACGTCTTCTGACTCATCTTAGTGGTGCACTCTGATAGACTCTTCCCTGTCCATCTCTTGATGTTATCTTCCCACTTATAGCACTGTCTTCCCCTTGCACGTTTGCCTTCACCTCTCCCTTCTATTATGGTCTTCTGCAAGGTGTTATGCCTTTTTATGTGGCCAAAGTATTTTAGCTGCCGAACTTTGATCTCCCTCATTAGTTCTCTTTTCATACCTAGTTTTTCTAGGACCTTTGGCCATTCCTATTGCATACTGCAATTTAGGAGCCATGTTAGCACAATGATTAGTGCACTGGCTTCCTAGCTCGGTGGTCCATGGTTCGATCCCCAGTTGAGGTGGGATTTTTTAGACCGCAAATCCAGCCTCATGAATTGGGTACCAGAGCAATTCTGGGAAGGTTAAGACGGCTGGCATGATGTTGACCCCATCACCCCTAGTGTGCAGATGGTCATGTAAATATGGACCTAACACCATATTCCCAATATGCTTCAATGGGCATGTAACGGGATCCTTTCAATGGCTATAATAATAATAATAGCCCCTTCAGTCATAACTGACTATGGGAATGCGCCCCTGAGGTGGCAGCCCTCAGCTGCTTATTTTCCTGGTGCTCCTTTCGACGTTTTCTCCTCACCTCTGCTTCTTGTGTGAGCCTCTCTTCGCCCAATCTGAGGTGGTGCGTAAATAGCATCGCCACTTATTGCGATCGGCAGCTTCATCCTCCCATGTTGCTGGATCCATGTCCAGTGCCCTCATATCTCTCTTGCACACATCTTTGAACCTCAGCTGTGGTCGCCCAACTGTTCTCTTGCCATCTGCTAATTGTCCGTAGCAGATATCTTTTGGGATGCGACCATCTTCCATGCGGCGAACATGGCCAAGCCAGCGAAGTCTGCGCTGTCTAAGCAGCGTATACATACTTTGAAGGCCAGCACGTGACAACACCTCGACATTTTTTAGTTTTCGGTCACATCTCTATATTTTGAAACAAATATTAATGTCTTGTTGCAGCTGAATGTTCACAACTGTGACTATATAAGATGACCCCAAGAACCAGGCTGGAGATGGCACTCCTACCAGCAGTGTCTCCCAAGTTGTAAAGGTCAAAGGGTAAGAACCAGATAAAGAAAAAAAACCAACCTGCAGGCTGCGGATAGCAAAAAGGCAAACCTGACCAAAAAGCTTGATTAAATTGGAAATAGTGGGCCATAGGCCTACATAAGTAGTTCAATGTCATTTTATTAATAATAATTACACAATATTTTTGTTTAAACCAGTGTTCTCACCCCATTCCTTCATATACTGTTATTATGCTTTTCACTCCAATCATCTGAAAGTACCAGAAAGAAGCAAAAAAAAAAAAAAAAAAAAAACAACCCTGAAAACCTCCACTTTTGATGGGAAAATCCCACCACCACCTGACAGCTAAGATCAGTCAGTTCCGGATATCAAGTGTTCCCGGGGGAGAAATCTGTGACATGCAATAATCAGTTTGTGACATATAATGACCAGATCTTGGTACCAGTCTTTGCCCAGGAAGACAGTTTATTAATGTGAATAACTGGAACATTTCTGTGGGGGAAAAAACCAGCCAGTTAAAAAAAAAATGTGCATCAACATCTTTTCTCAAGAATTAGTCATTATTATATCATTTAGGTGTATCTAAAGTGTTGGGGATAATATTAAGGACGGCCATGCATATTTCCTTCCCTCCCTTGTAGAAATTAAATTTTATTTAACTGCTGCGGTTTCATGGAAATGTCCATTGTAGTTCTGCACATATTATGTACACAGAAAAGCCTATTCAGATTGTTTTTTTTTTAAATTCTCACTCCACTATAACATAAATACACCGTAAAAGCAAGATTTAATTCCGTTGTTTTTCTTTTTAAACTTCTCACTCCCCTATAACACAAATACACACTAAAAGCAAGATTTAATTCCATTAACATTTAAAGGCAATTTCCCGATAAAATAACTGGTTTACCAAATGGAACCATTATAGTTTCTACAGCTTTTATTTTCTATTACTTGGCAAAAAAAGAATAAACTTTGACAAGTCTTGGATAATATTACAGATCTGCACCATACAAATACAGTAGAACACATTCAATGATTTCCCCAATGTGAAGCCAGCACTGGAGTGAGACAAGGTTATGTGCTTTTACCTCCACTGCTCAATATTTAAGCACACATGACAACATCACAAGCATTCTTACACCACAAACAAGTTATTTTTTTTTTTTTTACAGAGGATCAGTTTAAAGCACCCAGACTAAGCAAACTACAAAACCATACAAATGCACCAAATATAACAAAAAAGACACAATACAAAGATCAGCACTTCTAAAACAGAAATAATGAAAGTCGGCAGAAACCCAAGATGACTCGATATTCATTTTAATGCCCGAGTAAGTGTATTCATGGAGGATGGCTGACTGGGAACAGAAATCAGAGCACGACATCAAAATGCTAATGAGGGTAGCTTACCAAATGGCAACTCTGCTCAACCATTTCTAAATCTGCACTGAAATAAAACAGCAGCTCATAAATGGCATATTTATAGACAACTCTTTAATGTCAAATATGACCACTGTGAAAAAATGGAAAGGAGGCTCATAAAATATGAGATGAACCATGTTAAGAAAGCTACAAATGTCACGGACAGAATGAGAAAAGATGACATCAGGAAGTTGCATAAACAGCACCTTACAACAATCAAGGAGACAGAAATGTGGCTTGTTCCCTTGTTAGATTACAACTCAAATCAACTATAACAACAGAGCCTTCACGCCTGAAGATCTAGATTCAGGGCCAGGGGGTCGCATGAAAGGCTTGTTCAATACTGAGAACATTCTGAAGAAATTAGACCTGCTACCAGGTTATATATATCTGGCACAAACTAGAGGGAAAATCTTATTTCCAGTTCTAAAAATAACAGTGAGAAAAGGAACCTTTAAAAAAAAATAAAAAATCAACACAAGAATACATTGCAGGTATGGATTAGCTGTCAAAATAAATTACTTTCACATCCTGACTTCTGTCATAGTAAATATCTAATGTGCGATGAAACGTAATATTACCATTATCTTTGTGCTACCTCAACACAAGTACTGATATGGGGAAGGTAAAGGATCCCGTTACACAACCACTGAGGCATACTGGGAATATGGTTGTTAGGCCCATACTGTTTTGATCACCGGTACACTAGGGGTGATGTGGTCAGTATCATGCCGGCTGCCTTATTCTTCCCAGAGTAGCTCTGGTACCCAATTCATGAGGCTGGGTCGACCCTTGAGCTGTTTGCGGTCTAAAAAATCCCACAACTGGGGATCGAACTATGGACCACTGAGCTGGGAAGCCAGTGCATACATTTTTCGGCATTAACGACCGACCCTGTTGTAAGCCATTTTGAGATCAACTTCTGTATGCTACTCTTTGATAATCACGGAAAATAATTTAGGTAAATCTAGTACTACTTAGAACCTTTTATAACCGACATATTTGTAAACATTGAAAAATCTGGCTACTTTCACTTTGTGAATGGGGCCGCTTTTTCGTGGAACACCCTGTATATATATATATATATATGTAATCACACCTACATTATTAAGCTATAAATAGTGGATATACACAGTAGCCTACAAGCCAATGACTGCTTCCCTTCACTCCATTCTCAAATTAACATATAGAAAGCTAAATACCTATGTTACATGATAACACAGAAAAGTAAAACATATCTTACGAATTGTTATGTTGTTACAGAGCAATTTAAGATGCCACTAATGTTACTTTCCCTTACCTGTCAGGGAACATGTTTTATCCCTGGCATAAATGCCTTACAAGTGGCAACAATTTCATATCACATAATTTACTACAATATAAGTGCTCATCCTGACCAACCAGTAGCAGGAGATTTTTGAAAGGAGATTGGGATGAAAGGAACAAGTATCCCCAAAAAAGTGATAGCTTTATAGTTGCTGAATCATCAAGAAAAATGGCTTGCTTACTGACTGCCTGGGAGCTATTTTAACTAAAGAACACAAAAGAAAGTCTCCAGGCACAAAACAACAATAAGAAAGAATGTAGAGAAGAATAATACTCATCACAAGTCTCCAAAATAGTAATATCATTATCTTTTAGTTTAATCACTGCATTTCTGGAAACCATTAAAAAAAATAAAAACTAAGCTCAGCACATCTCTCCTTTACCAGAGTCTTTCAGCTTCATTTGGTTACTGAATGCAACATGCAGCTTGAGGTATGGCATAAATTAAATGAAATTGTTTTAAGTGGTATAATCCAACAGTGACCCAAAGACAAAAAATACAAATAATCTTGAGTGATTTCTGCAATGTTATAGCAAAAAAGACTAAGATCGGGGTAGAGAACACATTTCGCAGGCAACATGAGTTGACCGGTTAATAAAAGTGCAGTGAGCACATGTCCACATTACCCCTCCTGGCTGATCTGCATCCGCACTTGACCGAGGTGCAGATGGTAAGGATGGTGATGACTCTGAGGAAATTTAAGAAAATACTGTTATGTTTTAACATGTATGTAACTCCATTACCAATTATTTTTCAGTCAAATTAAATTCTGCTGGAAAAAAAATGTTCAATATAAGGGAGCTTCAATAAATAAGGTAACAAGTACAATCACCTCCAACTGGCCTGAAGAAAATCTGTTATCACTACCAGGATACTGCTTCTTGTGCATTGTCAGGAAACTGTCAGTTATGATGTAATTATATGAACACATTCAGTTTACTTGCACAACACAGAATAATACAACTGTTCAATCAGGCATGCCATACAAGGTAACTAATTTGAAGTTGCGCATGAAGCTGGCAACCACATCATTACTAAAACAGATTGCTACTCTAGCTACCACTGAAGAAGCCTGTGAATGTTTGGTGTAGGCTTCCTACATGAGGGCCAGCTGCAGTGGTGGTTTCATGCTCTATAATGTGATACTGTACTGTAATTTATTTTTTCAGAAGGCCCCCATGTCTCTTCTTTTTGCATTATTTACACTATTTCTAGGAGGGATTACTTGTAATCCACCACATGTTTCTTCTCCTTCTATTATTTTCGTTTTTTTTAGAAGGAGGGATTAAGGTGGAGTTTTATCTATCTGCACTATGTTTCTTCTCTAGGAATAGTAGTGGAGTTTAGTCTTGTTAGATAGGGAATTTATTGCAGTTTTATATAGGGATGACGATAAGGTTAAGTGCAGATTTGCACCAGTTTTCTTCTCTTTAAAGCGATTGCGTGCAATAGACGTATTTTCGGGATTTAATAATGGCGGTCATTTTTGTTTTATTAAGCAGTAGAGGGCTGAGCATTATTTCCCGACGGTTAGATCATTCGATACTCCAGTACATTCTTTGTTTAAATGGGGGATGGCGGTAGTGACCTTTACCCGTGTACGTAATACTGGCGAGCAGTAACAGTATGAGTCAGAGTTATTTACTAATCTGATTGGCCGGGGTCAAACTTTATTGAAACGCAGCGCGATCATTGGGCTTAGAACAAAGGCACGCAATGACGTCAGCTATGGTCAGCGTGGGAGTTCCGATTATATATACTCACGCAGATTGATAGACAAGTCTCTTTGATGAAATTGCCAGCTGTGTAACCCTAGTCAATTTTTGATTTGCTCGTAAGTGGAAAATTCAAATTGGGTAAGCCATAAGTTATTAGCGTGGTATTTTTATTTGATTTTAATAGAGTCCTAGCCCGATCTGTAAGTTTTCTTGGGAAGTTAATTTTAAAACTAACTTTAACGTGTATGGCCATCAATTATGTTCTTAGAGAGAGTAATGAATGTAAGAGGTCCATATAATTCTTTCTAGAAGGAATAGCAGTATATAGGAAGGATTAACAGTTGAGATAATAAGGGCGTGCTTGGTATTATTTTAAAGAAGGTCTGTGGAGAAACCTGCATCTCTGATTTATGTTAATTTACAGAATATTCGGGAGTGCGTGTATTGTATTTCATTGAGAGTTTAATTCTGATAAGTTACATATATATATATATATATATATATATATATATATATATATATATACATGGGAGGGAGTTGTGGAATTGTAAGCACGTGGGTGCGGTTATTTCTTCTTCTTCTTCTTCCGTCCTTAGCCAACGACCGGCAAAGCAGTCAGTGGCCATTACGCCTAGTGGCGTCTTAAGGGCAACAGCGAATAGATTTTCTCTGCCGTTGTTCCCATCACGCCTAATGGCGTCTTTAGGGCAACGACAAATCAATCCGTTTGCCGTTGTTTCCGTAATCAAAGTGACTGGCAAACGGGTGATCAGCCCGTTGGGTGTGCGGTTATTTAATGAATATTAATTCGGGGCGATATTCAGAGGGATGAGGAGGAGTGAAGTAACTGTTTGAGAAACTTTGTGAGAATGCGGGAGCATGTGGTTGTAACTACAGGGTTTTAATTATTCCTGGTTTTGGGTATAACTTGTGGCAGTATGTACATGCTAGTATATAATGGTATACGTTATTTATTGTGCATTGTTGTACAGAAGACGAGAGATGATTTATTTCTGTTAAAGGAATAATGGTTTATTACATTTTGGGATGTGATTAATTTTACGGGATGGGAATTTAATGATTCCTAGTGAGGTCTAGTTTTATTTTGGTGTTTTGAGGAGTTAATGTGATTGGATTTGCAACAGGCCCCATTTCTTTTCTCCTCGCTTTATTTTCACTACTTCTAGTAGGGATTACAGGTAATCCACACCATGTTTCTTCTCCTATTATTTACGTTTTTCAGAGGGAGATCACGATGGAGTTTTATCTCATCGGCTTTATGGTTCTTCTTTATGGAGTTTAGAGTTGATGTGTAGGGAATTGTTGCAGTTTTATTCTAGAAGAAAGACTATAGAGCCTAGATCAGATTTGCACCAGTTTTAGTCATTTTTTTCGGGAGTTTAACTAAGGTGGTCATTTTGCTTCATTGTCAGTAGAGGGCTGAATACGATATCCAGTTTCTTTGTCTAAATGGGGGATGGGAGGTATTGACTGTTACCCATGCACACAACACGTGCTGGCAGTGACCGATTGCATCAGAATGGTTTGTGATTTTGAGTGGCCGAGATCTAACTGCATTTGAAATGCTAACTGATCATTGGGCTAGAACAAAGCCACGCATATGACGTCAAGAGGTCAGCATGCTAATCTATGATGATAAAAAGGCCCGTAATTCATAGCTCGGTCTCTCTAATGATAATTGCCAGCCGCGTGCCAGAGTCAAATAGTCGATTTGCCTTTCAGTGGGACATTCGAATTTGCAGGTACCGGCTTTGTGGGAAGGAGAGAGCGGAATTTTGATACCACAAAATTTCTCCCACGGCAAAGTTGTGGCATTCGCAGAAAACGCAAAGTTTGGCGTTAATTGCCAAAGGTGGAAGAAGAGAAAAAAATATGTTTTCCCAAGGCAGAGAAGACATTCTCCAGGTGAAAGGGATTTTGATGGAAAAATCCAGAGCTCTGATGCTCAATCTTCTTACACACGCAAATCGGCAGGTTGCCAGCGTGGTTGTAATTTATTTCGCTTCGTCCCGGCCATAATAACGCCGAAGGCCTGAACCCAGAGGAGGGAGCGGGCAGGTAACTCCAGAGTGTTAAACCTTAGTCATCAATTTTCAAAATTTGTGGAGAGAGATAGGGTGAACATACTCTCTACAGAAGTCAGCGCAGATAGGCAGAAGTGATACAGTTTTGTTCCAAGTATAGCAGATAGACAGAACTGAGCGCAAAGTTTAATGAAAAGCATAGCAGAGGTCAGCTGCTGAAGTTTTAGACGAGTTAGTTGTGTAGCAGTGTTCAGGAGATTTCAGGATAGGCTGTGTAGAAACGAAGTCTGTGCAGAGATTGTGTAGACATTTCGTAGTCGTTCCAGCTGACTGTGTACTTAGAGTTAGAATTTAGAACAGTTAGTTTGGAGGGGAGGCTCGACATCTGAGACCCCACCAAGTGCAGTGTGGTTTATTTCATTTAATCTTACCTTCTTTCTCCATACACGTGAAACTTGTGGGTGAACGGTTGGGTTTTGATGATACATCATTTGTAATTTTGCCTGAATTTGTTTTCCAGGAGTGCTTACACTGCATTTTTTTTATCAATTGACATGTATATGAGTTTTGTTTATAGGTGTAAATAAAACTTGTACATTATAGCTGGAATCAGTCATTTCATTTACGTACAGTAGCTATCTGTTGTCTGTATCGTGGTGTATGTGAATATTGATATAACCTTATCCCCTTAGGGTAGTTAGAGGTTGTTGACATTATAGCACATAAGACGTCCGAAGTGGCGAGGGAAGAATCAAACTCGGTTCTTAACCTCAGAGCCAATAGTGTCAACTGTTCACATTTCACTATCATTTTTTCATCTAAATCTATCTTTTCAGTCCTTCTTCCCACTAGGGTCTTGTCACTATACGTAGACAGTCTCTAGTCCTAAAACCATTTCGTGACAAAGTGGGTGGCGGTCGTCCGGTGGATTATTCTGTTGAGATCAATTCTGTGATCTACATTCATAGATTGTCTCTGTAGAAAGTTCTGAAAAATAGATTTCTTAAAAATCCCCTAGACTGAGCTATATTAAGACTGATCCAGCTATAAGTTTTTTTTTCCACAGGTTACAGTCAGTTTAGTTGTTAGTTGTAGTAAGGTTGTTTATGACTTAGAGGTAATTGATGGCTAATTGAATATTTTTCTTAACAGGAAAGTAAATTCGGGTTTTGGGTAGCTGGATAAGTATATAAATTTTTTTCAGGTAGTTCATCAGACTGGTGCTAGTCTGAGTTCGGGGTTTTGCCACAGTAGATTCCTAGCAGGTGACAGGTAGTTCCTTCCTTTAGTTTTCTTCTTTCTGTTATTTTCTGTGTTCGTCAGCTTACAGCAGTTCATACGTGAGATGGCAGAATTGGTCCAGTTACGAGCTGCTTGGCGTGAGGCAGTCGAGGAGATGGGAATAGATAAGGCCGAGACCAAGGCATACCTGGAAGCAGAGGAAAAGGAGCAGGCAGCAGAGAGACAACATGAACTTGCCATGCGTTCTCTGGAACTGCAAACTGGAGCCTCGGAGGACATTTTAAATAAATGGGAGAGAGAGCGACAAGAAAGCGCCAAGAAACGGGAGATGGATCGACTAGCAAAGGCGATGGAGCGACTAGCAAGGGAAAGAGAGCGACAAGAAAGAGCCGATGAATCTAACCACTCTATTTCTCAAGTTATGTCGCCCATATTGGACAACCCCTCTGACAATCTTGAGCCCGTAGAAAACTTGTCTGCTCCAACTGCGCCCCAGCTTCAGGAAATGGACTTCCCGTTGGAAATGGACCCGAAGCCCAAACAAGGGAGGGGGTTAAGTAAGGAAAGCAGCCCTTACAACGCTGGGAAGATTACGAAGCGATCCCAGGCGTGGAAACTGCATAACAGGGGGAATAATGCGAGCAAGCATTATAATTCGGATGGCTACCGATTCTCCCATGCTCGTGAGACAGCACAACATACTCGACACGGAAAGTCGAGGGCAGGGTTTGAATCCCTAATAAAGCATGTTTCGCCAGCTCCCCAGAGGGACAGAGGCAGAGGTGCATTCGCCTGACATCCTTGTGCAGCCTAATGGCAAAACAGTGGTGACGCCTCTGATTTTGGAAGTACATTCTTTGTCGTCGGGAATTAGGCCCCCGATGGTATTAGCTCCTTCAGGAGAGGGACATACTGACAAGAACTGTATGACATATGTCAACGACCAGCGCACTCTTAAAAGGGCACAAGACGGCGAATCGAGCAAACATATGTTTCCAACCAGCCCTGGAGCCCCATCCGACCAGCACTTTACATAGACGGAGGAGGACAGTGATCTGAGTGACCGTTTGCCTATAAACGGAGATGGGCCCCACAACTCTAGTATCTCGTTTACAGGAAACGACTCTTGTAACGAGGAGCCTGAAAAATTGGCTATATTTTCCAATTTGTTTCAAGGAACATTGGAACAAGACACTGAGAGCTTTATCTCAGATTCTCCGCGATCAAACGGGATCTTAAACCGTCAAGTGTCACTGCAGGACACATTCCAACTGATGCCAGTAACTCTCACAGGGGAGGGCAAGGTTGAAGGTAGAACCAGGGTGTTAGACGGAGAACTCCCGTGGTCTACAGTTTCATCTCACCAACTTTTCAGGCCAGAAAAGAGTGAGAAAAGCGGCCTTATGCATTTGCAAGGAGCTACTTTAGAGAGCTCTGTCCCTCTTCATGTTGGTAGGGGAAGAGCGATCACTGAACCACTGCCAGGGGCAGATATTACCTATCTTTTCCCAAAGATAGAAGTTACTGGGATCAGTGAGGATTCAGTAGAAACCAAGCAAGAGATCGGAAACTCAATGTCAGAGGTACACGAGAGTTCTCATTTTCATTTTAAGGTACCAGCAATTTCAAACCCGCTGATGAGCAGCAAGGTAGTCGCCATCGCCAAGCCTCTACATAGCAATTCGGTCATGTCAGTTGACCAAGCCAGCATTTCGCCGGACAAACATACTCTCTACAGAAGTCAGCGCAGATAGGCAGAACTGATACAGTTTTGTTCCAAGTATAGCAGATAGACAGAACTGAGTGCAAAGTTTAATGAAAAGCATAGCAGAGGTCAGCTGCTGAAGTTTTAGACGAGTTAGTTGTGTAGCAGTGTTCAGGAGATTTCAGGATAGGCTGTGTAGAAACGAAGTCTGTGCAGAGATTGTGTAGACATTTCGTAGTCGTTCCAGCTGACTGTGTACTTAGAGTTAGAATTTAGAACAGCTAGTCTGAAGGGGAGGCTCGACATCTGAGACCCCACCAAGTGCAGTGTGGTTTATTTCATTTAATCTTACCTTCTTTCTCCATACACGTGAAACTTGTGGGTGAAGGGTTGGGTTTTGATGATACATCATTTGTAATTTTGCCTGAATTTGTTTTCCAGGAGTGCTTACACTGCATTTTTTTATCAACTGACATGTATATGAGTTTTGTTTATAGGTGTAAATAAAACTTGTACATTATAGCTGGAATTAGTCATTTCATTTACGTACAGTAGCTATCTGTTGTCTGTATCGTGGTGTATGTGAATATTGATATAACCTTATCCCCTTAGGGTAGTTAGAGGTTGTTGACAATATAGCACATAAGACGTCCGAAGTGGCGAGGGAAGAATCAAACTCGGTTCTTAACCTCAGAGCCAATAGTGTCAACTGTTCACATTTCACTATCATTTTTTCATCTAAATCTATCTTTTCAGTCCTTCTTCCCACTAGGGTCTTGTCACTATATGTAGACAGTCTCTAGTCCTAAAACCATTTCGTGACAGGTGTTTATCATTGATTCATCAAGGATCAGCGTAGTTGTAGCCCAAAGTATTTTGGACGGTAGCCCTCAGTGAAAAAACTGTTGTGACTCGTAGCTAGTCATGCAGAACTCTAGGTCCGCCGGTCTGCGAGTTGATTATCAGCCCGAGGGTATTACCTGGGTGATGTTTACTTTGGAATCGGATAGAGGGAAGAGAAGGGAGTTGTGTGGGGGAGCTGACTTTCTGGGGCATAAATATTTTGTATTGTGGTGCACAGAGAGGGATAGACAAGGGTGTTAGGAAGTAAGGGAGTTATTGGTTATGTAGGAGTATATTATTGATGTGTTGTTCAGCTGTTGCATTTTATTTTGTCTAACAGCAGGTCACAGCACAGTGGGAGAGAGCGAAATTTGGCACTACAAATTTCCCACGGCAAAGTTTTGGCATCTCAGAAAAACGCAGAGCTTGAGATATTGCCAGAGGTGGAAGAAGAAGAGAAATACGTTTTCCCAGGCAGGGAAGACATTCTCCAGTTGAAAAGGATTTGTCGGAACAATCCTGAGCTCGGTATAGTTATGCACGCAAATTGGCATGTTGCCAGCATCGTCGTAATTTCACTTCTTCCCTGCCATAATAAAGCCGAAGGCCCTAAACCCAGAGAGGGGTAACCGGGCAGGTGAATCCAGATTTGTCAGTAGAGAAACAGCTACATTTTCAAGTCCTGTATCCAGTTTTAACCCTAGCCGCCAGCTACCGAATTGTGGAGGGAAAGGGACCTCAGACGCGTCAACAGTGAGAAATGCAGTTAGCGACCCATAGCTAGATTGCTTGCGTCAGGGTCAGCGAACCTGAGCTGACCAAGACCCTACTCCACCTCCAAGTGGTGGTCCTGGAAACAGGCTGCATCACTGCAGTCTGGCTGAGTGAGTAGGGATCGAAGAGGAAGGCTAACCCGGTCCCAAAAATGCTGTGCTGAAGTCGGATGTGTCGGCCGAAAGGCGCAAATATCGCAACTTCGCTGTAAACGGACACAACGCAACCAACGTCCTTTTCAGGACGAACGAAGAAGAAGAAGAAGTGGAGGGAAACAGGGTTACAATACCCTCTACAGATGTTAGAGCAGAAAGATAGAACTGACGAGTTTTGTTGAAAGATCATAGCAGAGGACAGCTGCTGAAGTTTTAGTGAGAAAGTTAGTTGTGGAGGAGTGTTCGGGAGTTTCAGAATAGGCTGTGTAGAAACGAAGTCTTTACAGAGATTGTGTAGACAGGTTGTAGGTTTTCCAGCTGAACAGTAAAGTTCAGAGTATAATTTAGAATAGATAGTTGGAGTGGCGGCTCGGAATTCGAGACCCAACCAAGTTCAGTGTGGTTTTGTTTAACCTTAACTTCTTTCCTACATACAGGTTTCAACTGTGGGTGAAGGGTTGGGTTGATGTTAAATCATTTTAACTGTGCTTGATTGTTTTTTCAGGTGTGCGTACACGCACTTTATTTCTTTGACATGTATTGGATTTTTGGTGTGTGTAAATAAACCTGTTTTAATTGTAGTCTGGATCAGTCACTTGTATTTACGTACAGTAGCTGAACGTTGTCTGTATCGTGGTGTATGTGATCTTAAGTAACCTTATCCCCTTAGGGTAGTTAGAGGTGGTTGAATCTAAAGCTATCTAAGACGTCCGGAGTGGCGAGGAAGAGTCAATCTCGGTTCTCAACCCTCGGAGTCAATAGTTTCAACTTTTTACATTTTTTCACTATCATTTTCATCAAGAATCTATCTTCTTAGACTTTCTTCCCACTAGTGTCTTGTCTCTTATTCAGACAGCCTCTAGTCTTAAACCCACTTCGTGACATATAAGGAGCACAAAAAAATGACATGAGGGACAATCGTTTAATTTCAGAGAAATCCAGTACATGCTATTTGTAATAACCGTCTCATTTTAAGGTGGTTTTTAACCAGGACTTCAACTGCGATTCCACAGCATTAACTTACATCAGGGACATTATTAACCTTTAGCACGCTGCATTCTTTGGCGAAAATTTTCGCCTCCAGCTGCATTCTTTTTCACAGCGTCCCGTTTCTATAGTGGGTGACCCTTAATGTCTATAGTTTTTGTGTTTCTTGGTCAATTGCTATCATGTTTGGAATTTATATAAATAAATGAATGGTGAATCTGATGATATAAAATTTGTTTGTGTACATATTAGATGTGATAGGAAGAGAGGAAAGGAAAGATGAAAAAAAGGAAAAAAAAATTTTAAATAATAAAAAAAATATTTTTTTTTTATTTTAAAATTTAAAAAAAAATTTAAAAAAATAACCAGCAAACGAAGGGTCCATATCCCTTGCATCTCAATGAAAGTCATTTGACCAATAGACCAATACAAATCAAATGACGATCTTTTCGTTACACCCATCATCAGTAGCAAAGCAACAAACGCTCTCGTCAGCTGTGACATTCGGCCGAAATTCTAAATCTTTCCGATATTCCTAGTCCTAACCCCTAACATTATACATACTTGAAAGGCCATTTTACTTTCGTTTCCATCTCAGCCATCAAACATATTCTGAGAACCGATATCAGCGCTTATAAAGACAAAAATCTCATCCCCACCGCATGGCGTCAGAATCCAATAAAATTAGAGCAAAAATGGCTGTGTGTTGATGCAGATTCATTTCGATTTTAAAAATTTACAAAAAATAAATGCGGATACACCCATCGCTTTTTTAAGATCGGAAACGGAAGCTAACTCTCTTGCAAATAACATTACAACTTAACATACGGGGCTGAAATCACGTGTACACAAGTCCTCATGCTAGAAACGGTGATATCCGTAAGGCGACACATGGCAGCTCCAGCGTGCAGAGCATAGGTTATCTTCGGCGACATGTGTCGCCCGCAGCGTGCTAAAGGTTAAGCATGTAGGAAAGTCTAGAAACATTAATTCAGTTTGAACACTTTCTGAGAAATGATATGTCTAAACAAAATATGCCTCCAACAATAAAGCTCTTAGAAGACAGAGTTAAAAGTTTAGAATTTCAGTGTTTTTTTATATATTGTTTTTATTTCAGTATTCTAAAAATACACTATAATTTTGCAACATTTTTGTTAATAACTACTAAAATCTTAAAAATTATACTTTTAACATCTGCATGACTTTTCTCATATGCAGATCAGTGGATATAAATCTGATTCTTTTGTGGAGCATCACAATGTTATTCTGAACTACAGCTGACGCTAAATGTGATTACCATGTGCAGACATCATTTCTTCCACAGTAGCCCATTCCTCTGTCTTTTTAAACTCCATTGCTTTCGTCTCATCATGGTTTTTCACTGCCTCAAAGAGAATGTCCATTTTGTCCTGCAAAAATATCACATGGGCATATTTGAGTAGTTCATCGGATATAATCCAGCTAAAATGAATACTGTCAGAAAATCATTAGTTAAAAATGTATTCTTGGTATTTTTCAACTTGAGGCTCAAAAGCCTAGTTGCCAAACATTACCTTATATTGTATGTATTCTCCAACACTACTGAAGGTATTAAAAGAGTATGGACTCAAAGGACAGCTTCTGAATTTTAAAGAGCACCATTAAATGAATGAAAAAGTAGTGCCATAACATCTGGATTAAGACAACAATGTGTATTATTCCCACTACTGTTCATCACCTATGTGGAAAAGATTAATAAAGATGCAAGCAAAAAAACAAAAACAAAAAAAACATGATCAAAATGAACTAGTCTTTGCTGATGGCATACAGGAGGCATTAAGAAACAAGTGGAGAAACAGAATGTAGGTGAGGGCAAAAGAAAAAGTCCTGCATTCTCAAATGAAGTAAAAAAAAAAAAAAAATAATGATAAAAAACAAAAAAATCTTCAAAACATTTATAACATCAAAGAAAAAAAAATTATATATAAGATACTGCCTAGCAAGAATGAATGCATTGCAAGCAGTCAAACAATCCAAACAAGATTTCAGAAAAAGTACAGGAAACAAGTACAAAATCTCAGTAGTGAACCCTAAGAATATTCTGCCAAACAGTTATAACATTTAGACTGAGAGGCAAAGGCTACAAACAAACAACCTTGTTATAAATGATAAGGACAGAAACTCCATACTCTGTAGTGGTAAAAGGAAAACTGGAACAGTTTTATGAACTAATTTAACTGGTAAGCAAGTAAATGCTAAATAAACCAATTAACCAGTCAATTAAAAAAAAATTTTTTTCGTACGCCCGCTAATACTCGAGGCGAAATCTCAGGTTATTATTAATGTCTAACCCGAGACTGATTTTACGTGAGTATCCCTTTTTTCTTGCACAGTGACAGGTGTCCCTCGCCATTCAGGCAGATACTCGCCGATTTTGGAGGTACCAATTAGAGCTGGGTCGGCTCAGGAGCCGCCAGTCCCTGGTCGACGATACTTCTTCAAACGTCCTCGCCAGGTCTCGAGTTAATCCAGTCCAAATCCAGGTCAACGAAAAACCTTCAAATTCTCTCGCCCGGGTTTGATCCTGGATCACCCGGTCGCCAGCACATTGTGGTAACCACTACGATAGCGCGGCTCCCACCAGTCAATAAGAGCCAAACACATCACTGAACAAAATAAACCAGATCAGATCAGCTGCCATGTCACATCAAAGGTCAAATGTAATGGATCACCATCTTTTGTCTCTGGCCTTGATGGTACATGCTTTTGTCCTGTCTATGTCTTGACGTTATCTTCCTACTAAGTGTTGTCCTCCTCTTGCTGTTAACACATATGTTCAAAAGGTGTGATTGAAAGAAATCCGGTTTTTTTCATGTTTTTTTTTGGGGGGGGGGGGGGGGGGAGCCTTAAAAATTAAAAGTCCAACACATCTGATGTAAATTATATTAAAATTAAATAGCAAAAGTGTAAATGTTTACACAAAAAATAATAAGCCCACCTTAAGAGGAAGCATCTCTGAAGTTGCTAAGAACATCAGTAGATGAAAGTCAGACATGGCCTCCAAAAACTTGTGGGGTGTGAATCTCTCAAGATAAGTTGTCAAGGCAGCAAAATCCTGTAAAGTGACACTATCAGTTACTTAATTGCTAATACAAATCAATCCGTTGAGTAAAAATTTGATGGTAATAAATGGGCCTAAGTCTGATGATTCTTGTATCAAGTACTAGTGCAGCTAATTTACAATCAGCTGTTGCATTCCTAGATCAGCATAGCAAACTTGCACTCAGCTGCTGTATATGCAAACAAGAGTTAGTAACTTCAGTCCTTGTTACCTGTAGTCAGTGTAGTTAATTTACAATCAGGTGTTGTATCTTCAAACAAACGTTAACAATTTACAGTCACTGTATCTGTAAATCAGTGTACAGTGCCGCCTAGATAAGTAGAAGTTGATGGTACCATCTAAAACAGTGCTCCGCAACCTTTTTTACTCCACAGCATACTTAAGCGCCCTTCAAAATTCCACAGCACACTACACATTTTAAGAAAGTGGGTATGGTAAATAATTTTAAAATTCGCTGAAGTCATTAGATAATGCTCCCTAATTTTGAAAAGTTACAGTCAGTCTATGAAGACATGCTAAAGTTGCACTATACTGTTAACCCCCACCCCCAATCTCGAGGCTTTTCTAAAATTTGGGTTTACTGTTGCTCGATATTCACAAGCATCAGTGGTAGGTAGTTTCATGAGTAAAATTATATCAAACGATACTTCTCAAAACAAAATAAAACAAAATGAACACTTACTTGTACATAATTATAGCGTTTCTACATAACACTATGTTTATTACATGTTCGTAAGTACGGATATAATCTTAATATTAATAAACACTGCTCTAAAATCTAAAAAAAAACTAGTGAGACACCTGCGCCTGTTTTAAAGAACATAGCCGCTTAGTATTTGTCTCTATGTTGGAGAGAGCTACTCTAAGTTCTTGATCCAGACCTTGTAAGCACGATTTTTTGTTATTTTTAATTAATGTTAAGGTTGAAAACCTGAGCTCACAAAGATAGGGCATTGAAAACGGCAATAAAACAGATTGGCAACTGTGGGATACTCTTCCGTCAATTGAAGCCAAAAAATGTCCAAGGGAACTTCAGCGAGTTTCAGTTTTAAGGTTCTATCATTTTTGAGCTCAGATAATTCTTCCTTCGCTTTCAAAGGAAGTGTTGCGACCGAAAGATCAGCTCTTGATGCAAATGGATTACGGATCCAATCATATTGCCCGATTTCAATGGGCTGAAAATACTGCGCAAATTTATCTTTCAACATTGTTAAATGTTTTTCAGCTAAATCTAATATTTCTTCTTCTTCTTCTTCTTGCGATCGCATCTTTGATGATTACACCGTCAGACGAGTTCTCATGATGAATTCGACTGTTGTTTGAAGTTCCTCTTTAACTCCATATAGCTTTGAGTTTAGTGTTGAGTCATTGGGCCAGTATATCTTTCTTAACTGGTCATACAGAGGATAGTCCTGTAGAACATGCTCAGCAGTTTGTTCGTTTAATCCACATGTGCACAGTGGTGAAGCAGACAATCGTAGCTTGTGCATGTGTTTATTCAGTTTGTTATGCCCTGTCCTGAGTCGAAAAATAGTTGTCTGTCCCTGCCGGTCGAGAGTGTGATAGTCGTCTTTGGGTTGGTTCTGTTCTCTTCTGATAGTCTGGATAGCTCTCTTTTTCTCAAAGTATGTGACTTCATTATCTTCTTGTTCACATTCTCCTCCCTTTTTTGCAAGTTTATCTGCCTTTTCATTTCCGGGTACACCACAATGAGATGGTACCCACTGAAGTATGGTTCTCTTTTTGGCAGCTACCTTGTTTAGTTCATTTCTCAGATGCGGGAGTTTACCACCCTTGAGAGCTTGCAGGACAGACAGTGCATCTGTGAGGATGACTACCTGGTGGCAGTCAGAGTTTGGTGTTATAAATCATATTTGCAGCTTGCTCTAGAGCTTGAACCTCAGCTGTATAGTTGGAACAGAATTTACCGGTGGGAATGTGCCTAGTCTCATAGTGGTTGTCAGGATATGAGATAAAGATACCGGCACCTCCATTCCTAACAGCATTAGTTGCTGATCCATCTGTATAGGCATGTATCCATGATTGATCGGGATAGCTTTCTTGGATCATACTCAATGTAGCAGTTCGTTTTTGCAGATCATTATACTCACATCCACTTGTGAGACCACTGACTGTTGTATTAATTTGGAGGGCACTGCTGGCCTGCTCCCATGGTACAGGGTATAGGGTGGGCTTCAGTGGTGTTGTCTTCATGGATAGGTCTTCTTGATGCTGTCTTATAAGTCTTTTCCCCCGATGCACAAAGCTGCTACGCTTTAGACGTCCCAATGCCAGATCATCTAGTCTTGCCTTCATTGGGTGCATTGGCATACTGTTGTACTTTTCCATCTGGATCATGGTTTTTGTGTCTCTTCTATGGGACAATGTCTGTAATCCAGCAACCTTCTGCATCTCTGTTATTGGTGTAGTTTTCATGGCTCCTGTAATGAGCCTGAGAGCTGATTTTGCACCTTGTCCAAAGACTGCAGATGTGAGTTAGCAGCTGATGACCATGCTGCTGAGCTAAACTCTAAGTGTGGTCTTATTACTCCATTATAAATCTTCTTTAGATTTCGTTCATTTGCTCCCCAGTTGGTACCTGCTAATTTTCTGTAGTATGCCTAGTCGTCTTCGGGCCTTTCCTTCTGCATTTTCAATATGCTTATTCCATGTAAGCCTTTAGACAAATGTCACCCCAAGATAGGTGGGGTAGCTTTCTTCCTTGATCACGGTTGTCCCTAGGTGTATGTTAGCTGATTTGTCCTTGGGGGCGAGGGAGAACAGTGTTGTGGAGGTTTTGTCTGTGTTTATTGTGATAAGCCATTTCTCTGCCCATGACACTAGCATGTCTGCTGCCCGCTGCATTCTATAATTTGCTGTGGTGACATTTTCATCAGCGCACCAGAGTACTAGGTCATCTGCATATAAGGCAGCTTTAACTCCTGCAGGGAGATCTTTCACCAGGTCATTGATGTAAACAAGGAAGAGTGTTGGGGAAATTACTCCTCCTTGAGGTACCCCCTGATGGAGCAACACTTTTCTGCTCTGCAGACCGTCAAGAGTGACTCTAGTTCTCCTGTTATGCAAGTATGACTGGATCCATTTCATCATGTTGCCTTGGATTCCACTTCTCCTAAGTTTTGCAATGAGGCCATCTTTCCACACCTTGTCAAAGGCCTGCTTGAAGTCGACCCAGATCGTTAGGACCTTTTTCTTCTCCTGGAAGGCATCTTCTATTGCTTGAGACAAGTAAGTAACTTGGTCTTCTATACTGTAGCATTCTCTAAATCCAGCTTGTTCCGGCACCAGGATCTGCTCAGACTCTAAATACCATTTCAATCTGTGGTTGACTATTCGCTCCATAGTCTTCCCAACACAGCTTGTGAGACTGATTGGCCGGTGACTTGCAGCCTCGGTCTTACATTTCCCTTTCTTTAGTATGGGTATTGTGATGGCTTCTCTCCATACTTGGGGTACCGTTCCTTTCAACCAGCTGTGGTTGAATATCTCAAGCAGTTTTGGCTTTGCTGCTGAGCTCAGATTTACTAGCATTTCGTTGCTGATTTTGTCTGGGCCGGGTGACTTTTGAAACTTAAGCTTGGAAATAGCGTTCTGTAGTTCTCCTAGTGTGATGGGTTCCTCATTGGGGCAGGAGTATCTGTCTGTCCCATGGTTGCCAGTATTTCTTTTCTTATCTCTCTCTGATGGTCTATGTTAATGGGTAAGTTGCTTTCTGAACTGTATCTTCTAGCAAACAAGTCTGCAGCTTGTTTTCCTCTGAAAAGTTTGCCACCTTCATCCAATGTGATAGTCTGCCTTGGTGAGGAATGCTCTTCATTTAGAGACTTGACTAATCTCCAAAGTTTCCTGCCGTCTTTCTCAAGGTTCAGCGATGCCGTTTTAGTTCTCCAGCTTTTCCGCTTTTCTTCTAGCTTTGTTCTCTGAAACTCTGCTACAGCCTTTTTCCATTTGTTGTGAGTTTCAAGTGAAGGCTGAGACTCTGCGTCCTTTCTAGCCTTGTCCATAGCTTCCTGACGTTCTTGGAGTGTGCTGGACCAGTATGGTATGTAGTTACGCCGGCATCCTTTGGGAATGGTTTCTTTTGCAGCTTGTAGTATGCATCTGTTGAAGTCTTTTACCACTTCATTAATGTCTCTGTTCTGTACCTTGAGGGTAGACAGCAGCGTGTTCACCTGATGCCTGAATAAACCCCAGTTGGCTTTTTTGTAGTTCCATCTTGTAATGGCTGGGCCTGTACTGAGAGTTGCACTCTGGACAGTAAGAAAGATTGGGCGATGGTCGCTTCCCCCTAGTTGGTCTCCTACTTCTCTACTAATAGATCCAGCTATATCTGGTGTGGAGAAGGCAAGATCTGGTGTTGAGGTTGTGTGCCATCCTCTGGAGTAGAAGGTAGGAGTATCTGTGGCATTATTGACTAGGATTAGGGAGTGATCATCTTGCCAAGTTTCAACCTCTTCACCTCTGTGATCCAGATGGTTATAGCCCCAGCTCTGGGAGTGGCTATTAAAGTCTCCAACTGCTATAAAGTTGGTGGCTGGGTACCTGTATAGAGCTGAGACTCAGGGGTTTGTTGTTCGGACAGTAATAGTTCAGGAGTTCTATTTCCATCTTGTCTACCTTTATCTGCAGCAGCTGATATTCTGCTCCATCCATGAAGGTTTTCCTTTCGTGTGCAGGAATGTTATTCCTTACAAGAGTAAGTACTCCTCCTTTTCGTCTATCTTGTCTGTCGGATCTGAAGCATTGATATCCCCTTATTTTAAAGGTTTGATCTGCTTTCAAGTGAGTCTCTTGGATACAGCAAACACTGACTTGCTTCTCATACAAGATGTTTTCCAGCTCTGTCTTTTTGCTGTATCCAGCCTGCTTGCTGTTCACTCCCTCTGCATTCCAGTGCATCATGACAAGTGGCACTCTGGGTTTCTCTTTTTCTGTTTTGTTTTGGTCAGTAGTTCTCCTCCGCCGTCTGTTGACTCCACAAGACGGTCTAGAGGGTCCTCCAGTAGCTGAGGGTGGGCTCTGTCGAGGCTCAGAGCCCGGCACTGCACCTGCCTGGTGGAGCTCCACAGGGCGAGCACCAGAACGAGATTTATTTGACGGTGTACTCTCCATAGAAAAAAAAAAGCGAGTTGCATGATACTGTGGTTTCCGGTGCGCCTTCTGGCCCAGTATCTACGACTTTAGCACCTGTTCAACGGGAGAGTGGGCTCATCCCTAATCTGTTTATGTTCCCAGTAGTAGACTATTCGCAAGCAGCCTGGGGGTGTCACTGCTCTGCGCGGACCTTGTTTACAGAGGCGGCGTCCGAGCTCGTATGGTGAAAATATGGTTGCGTTATCTTCAAAATAGCCCTGTCTTTCCCGTGGCTTTTCTGCCATCCTGCAACTTTGAGTTAGGGAGTTCTGAGCTCCAGTCTCTTTCCCAGGCATTTTATCCTGGCCTGGCACGCATACAGAGGACCCCACTTCTGGTTCTAAGTTAGCAGTTGGGGATAGGTGGGGTAGCACACTGTGCATTCCCCGTCATCCAGGGGGCTCTCCAACTATGCAGAGCTTGCACAATGCTGTGCTCTGGTTCGGGGCTCTCCCAAGGAATCCTCACGTCCTGCACAGAGCCACTTCCCGATACCCACCACCTGCCAACCCTCCATTGTAGAAATCTCCTGCATGCGGCCATCCAGTCAAGAGCCAGTATTAAGTCTGGTGCCCAAGTGATCCCCCCAAGCTCAGTGTGCAATGCTGGGTTCTCATCATGCTGCAACACAGGAGGGATTGTGATGCTCAGCCATCTCTCTCAATTCTGCACCGATAAGTGACATCGGGGACTTAACTTTGCCTCAGTACTGGGAGGCCCCGTTTCCGGGTACACCACACACAGCCAATTGAGGCAACGGTCGCCATGGGCGTGATAGACGACAAACAGTGAAGAATGAGGCAAGAAAGCATTTAACCCATGAAGTGGGGGTGGATTGGTGCAGACCAGAGCATGTACCACTCGCCGGTGGGTTCTGCATCTACACCTATAGGGTTCCACCCACTCCTCAGCCCATTTAGTCTGGCCCCTCACCCAGGACCTGTCCGGCTTGGGTGACCCTGCCAGGAGTAAAACTCCCGCCGGCATAGCTCCCGGGATCATTGAGGCGCTCAAGCTCTCCAACCACGGCAAGGTAGGCTTACATGTGGAGAGCTAATATTTCTGAAACCCATTTAGTTTATCAGACATGTCAATATATTTTCCTGGGGACCTTGCATTTTCCTACTGAGTTCATTGAGTTGTTCAAAAATATCTGCCATATAGGAAAGCTCGGCTAACTATTGGCTATCTTCAAGCAGTTTATCAACTCTGACTCATTCTGACTGATTAGGAATTGCTTCAACTCATCTCGTAGTTCGTGCAGTCTCGATAAAACCTTGCCTCTGGAAAGCCATTGTACTTCTGTATGAAAAAGTAAAGAATGGTGCTCAGATCCCATCTCCTTACAAAGCACTTCAAATAAACGGGAATTGATAGCTCTTGACTTGATCAAGTTAACAATGTTAATACACAGACTTAAAACTGTTGAAAGTTGCTCTGGTAAACTTTTAGCCATAAGTGCTTCATGGTAGAGAAAACAGTGCGTGGCTAGAAGTGATGGATTTTCTCTTTTAATGTATGACACGAAACCTTTTACTTTTCCTGTCATAGCTGTGGCACCATCAATGCAAACACTCGTGCAGTATTTCCACTCAATGCCATGCATTTTCATAAAATCATCCGTAGCTCCAAAAATGTCTTCACCAGTTGTACGTTCAGGTAATTCTTTACAAAATAGTGTTCTTTGATACAGCCTTCGTCAACAAATCGCACAATAGCTATCAGTTGGCTGTGATTTTTTATGTCGGTTGACTCGTCAAGTTGCAGTGAAAAGGAGCCAGTATTTTTCAGTCGATCGATGAGTGTTCCCAAAATCTCATCTGACATGTTGTAGATACGTCTTTAGACCGCTTCAGCTGAAAGTAACACTTTGCTTACTTCTTTCATTGCTTCCGGTCCAACCATAAGTCGGACTATTTCCATGCACGCTGGTTTAATTATTAGCGTTTAGCCAATTGTATGAGGTTTTTTAGTAAGAGCAATTAATCTTGCCACGTGGTAGCTAGCTTACAGCGCCTTGTCTAAAAACCGTAACAGCTGACGTCATAAACTGGCTTTGTTTTACATTCTGGCTTACTTGTAATATCCGCTTAAAATAATTTGAGTTCTTCTTCACGTGCTGAGGATGTTTTGTGGAAAATTGTTGAATTAACTTACTCGGTACCATCGCCTCGTTTGATAGTTTTTCTTTGCAGATCATACACATTGATTTCGGAGATGTAATGTCACCACACCATGTAAATCCAAATGCTATGTACTCTTCCTTGTAATGTCTACACAAAATGTTTTGTTTTTTAGCAACTCTGGTGCTAGGTTCATCGTTTGACACAACTTGGCGTTCTGCTCGCAAAAACTTATCCATGCTTGAAGAAAGTCGGTTGTAATATAATAATATTGTACGAATGGACAGAAGCACTTAAATAAAACGACAAACTGTATATCCAGCTAATATTTGCTGCTACACAGAGTTGAACAACTGATTAAAACTGAAAGCTAGAAGGAAATAATCACAAGCAACAGTTAAACACAAGCGTCAGTGTTACGTGCAGTCTTTGATATCTTACAATATTATACATTGGTATACTTGTTATGTTCGCAAATATTTTGTAAACAAAATAGATACTCTTTAGTGCTTAAGGAAAAGTCATTATTGAGTTACTTCCCTTGAAAGTTGTGTCGTCACTTTCGATCGAACTCCGCAGATGAATCCAGTTTTACTGCGATTTATTCTTTGTTTGGGTAGTAATAGATTGTTCTTGCTTCAGAATATCTATGGCCTGAATTTATGTGTATTGTTTGTCGGAGTAGGACGAGTCTGTCTTATATCTGTATATCTTTACATATCTAAGTCGAACTATATGTTCTTTTTGTGCATAGAAAGGTCAAAGTTCGGCGGATGTGTCGCTAGAGAGGTGTGTTTTGGCTTCGCCCTGATGATGGGGGCTGTGTTTTTTCTATGTCGGCTTGTCGCCGGAAAAAGTGATCTCTATATTTATGGGGAAAGTGATAGTCGTCTAGACCTATCGTGTATGCTTTACCCCAGTGTTTATTCTTATTGCCAAGGAATGGCAGAATCATATTTCTGATACGCAGGTAATAAAAGATACTCTTTTGAACTCTCGTACGAAGCCACCGTTTTTCGATAGGTATGATTTGTACATATGAGAGAATGCATTTAACTAGATGGAAAACGACTCTGATTCCTAGCAGCACTATATCCTGTAGAATGCAGTCAATTGTATCATGATAGAATCTACAGAGCAATGAAACATTTAATGAATGACTAACTTTAAGACAGATTCATTATCTGTATCCAAACGTGAGTGACAGCTCACGAGAGAAGCCATCTTGTAACCAAACATTTAGTGACTTTCAAGAAGAGAAAAGGGATGCCCGTATTATCGCTTGATTAGTCCAGAGATCACTGCTACACATGAGAACCCATTGATAGCGGTTCAATTTGATTATATGGAAAAATCTGTGCTGGACATTATGTTAAGGAATCTTCGCTAGACGAGGTTAGGTCTAGAAGCCATCTTGGATATTGTTTATAATCTGACGTGCTTTGTCAGTAAACTCAGATGATATATATATATGGGCAATACTGAGTGCTTGGCTACTGACAGTCCATTATACTATTATTCTACATGAGTGCCCATGTAACATTGCAAGACCATTTATCCACTGTACCATGATGTATTATGCCAACCTGTGATTTGTCACTATCTGTGCTGTCGAGTGTGTACGTCCAATTAAACTGTAGTAAAGGTACACAGTCGTTGGTGTCGATGACTTCCAGCCATACATGAGTGTGAGAAAAGAACATTTGTCAACACCACGAACTCTTCTTATCATTCGCATATTATACACTCAATCTATGTCTACACACCACTGCGTAGGTCAAGTTGACATTCCATACTCAAACCACGAGCAACACAACAACACAGTATTTAACTCTGGTGATGTTCGAGTGAGCTTCAGATTTTTCAGCATGTCTCTTGCTCAGGGCAAGGGTCTTGTATTAAGAGTTTATCAACTGATGATTTATCAACTGATGATGAGGACGTCTGTGTCCCAAGAAGAGACTTTATCAACTGGTGGACCAGCTTTCTGGGTTTGACCTCGCAGAAGTTCAGAAGTCAACAGATTACCGATACCAGACCGTTTCCTGTGGCTGATACGACACACTTGCAGTATTGGTTTGCTCTTTGTCAACACTTCGTCACGTGACCTGTCAAGTGAATGCAGTATGTAGGTCAGCGTTGTTGACATTTTTACATTAGACATTACAGAGTTTCACAGAACAGTTGGATCAATTCTTGTCAATATTAACAGGAAGACAGTATTATTGAACTAAGAAGTCCTATTTTCATCGATGGATCTTCTTGTTTTCTATATATGAACTTTAATATTTAAGGCCAGAATGTTTAATTGAATAAAGTGGCAGTTTGTTTATTTTCATAAAAATAACTTTGCCATTACTGTAAAACTGAGCCTATTTTGCAACACATACTATCATACACATAATTTATATATTTATGTTTTATATTTATGTTTACATGTTATTTGTTTGTATAGTATGTTAGTTTCTATGTCAGCGGGTTGTGTTTAGGTTGGGCGGAGTCCTCACAACAGAATATCCCACGTCATAGAGGGTCCGTTGTGGGCGTTTTCTATAGGTGCAATTTTCTTGATTGAAAATTTGCTGCGACAACTGTTGCTTTTGTGTTAGCTGTGAAGACTGTAATTATTGTTATTTTTGTAATATTTCTTTGTTCTTTAGTTTTGTTTTTGATTTGTTTGTAATTTGTTGGTCTACCCTTTTCTATCTTTCAGTTCTATTCACAATTTATATTCATATACTGTGACGTCATTTGTGTTGTTATCCCTTGCAGATTCAGTGATTATTTTCATTGATTTCCCTATTTGATTTATTTGATTTCTGCAAACGTTTTCGTATTGTCAGTCCTATTTGTACTTTATGTATTCTGTTGGTTGACATATGTTTTATATATAGGTATATTTCATAAGACACTATTGCCTGTGCACTGCACTTGGATTATGGTATAAACCAGTACTTGATTATTATTACTGTTATACAAGACCTTATTAAGGCTTGTGACCCACAGATATTGGGATAGTGTACTGATTAATCAAGTCATTAAGAACTTGTGGTATTATTATTGTTTCAAGTGATTAGTATTATTGTTAGACATCATGTCTACATTAGAATACTTCATTACACAAGGGAAATCCCTTGATAAAACTGGTCAACAATTAGAAGAATGGGCAGTTGCTCAATATGACAAAGCATTAGCTGCAGAAGAGAGAAAAGCAGATGCAGAAGAGAGAAAAGCTCCTGCAGAAGAGAGAAAAGCTCTGGCTGAAGAGAAAAGATTAGAAAGAGAAGCTGAGGCTGCTGCTGAACAAAAGAAATTGCAGATGCAGGTGGAGCAAAGGAGATTTGAAGCTGAACAAAAAAAAATTAGAAAGAGAAGCTGCTGCTGAACAAAAAAGATTAGACAGTGATGCTGAACAAAAAAGATTAGACAGGGATGCTGAACAAAAAAGATTAGACAGGGAAGCTGAACAAAAAAGATTAGACAGAGATGCTGAACAAAAAAGATTAGACAGAGAAGCTGAAGAAAAAAAAGCAATAAGAGAACATGAATTTGAGTTAGAGAAATTGAGATTGACAAGTATGAGTAATGTTAATCAGGCATCTAGTGGTAATGGTAAACCTTCTACTTACAAGGTTAAGGTTCCACCGTTCAATCAGTCCAGTGACGATATTACATTCTGGCTGGATAGATTTGAACGTTCTTGTCGTACACATAATGTGGATAAATCACAATACGCTAATCAATTAGCAGAAAACTTGAAAGGTGAATCTTTGACTAGATTATGCCTTGTAGGAGAAGCAGATAAGGATAATTATGATGTCATTAGGGCGGCTTTGATAAAAAAAAATACCAGCTAAGTGAGGAAGGCTATCGCCTTTTGTTTAAGACGATGGTGCCTGAGACAGGTGTAGAATTCTCAGAATTCACTGCAAAGGCACGTCTCACAGTTGATCGTTGGATTGAGCTTTCCAAAACAGAAAAAACGTATGAAGGACTTATGGATTTGTTGCTCAGAGATAAGATTATGTCATGTGTTAACAAACCATTCCTTGAATTTATACATGAGCGTAAACCCAAATCTCTAAAGGAAATGGAAGAATATTGTTCCCAATATGTCACTGCACACCCCGACGTGACTTTTGGCAACACTAAGATTAAGGAGAGTATGCCAGTTGCTTCAGCAACACCATACAATCCCAATTATTCACACAGATTTCAGGGACCTCAAAACAGATTTGATAAAAAAGGTAACCATAATAGTTATCAAAACGAAGGTAACCAATCATTTCAGGGTTCTTCTTCAAAGAACTGGAGACGAGCTGATAGCTCTCGACACAGGGGTGGTCATAATTATAGGAATTTCCGTAGAGGAAGTAATTATAGAAACTATCCGGGTTATCCGTCTTGGAGTCAACAAGATCATAATTACAGAGATACTCATTATAATGAATATGATAATGGTAACCAAGGGAACTATGACTCAAACCCAAATAGGGGTTACAATAGAGGTAACAATAACTACAGAGGTGATAATAACCGAGGTAGATCTCAAAACAAAAGACATAAACCACATTTTCAGGCAAACTCTGCACAACAAGAGTCCCATGAAGCCTATAAACAGAGTAAAGATAATAATGATGCTAGTAATATGGCATGTGCCGCTTTTGATTTTGGGAGAGCATCTCAGTGCCCCCAATGCAAAACATTATTTGAGCCAACCACAGTGTCTACTTTAAGCTGTGGCCATCCTCTTCCTGCTCTTCCTGCATCAGTCGCGCATGATGGAAGAGGTTCTCTTGTCTTACATAAGGGTTTAGTAAATAACAATCCAGTCTCTGTGCTATTTGATTCTGGATGCACCACAATTGGTGTTAGGCAGTCACTCGTAGATCCTTCCCGTGCCACTGGACAAGTAGTCAAATGTGTAACATTTGGCGGCACATTAGAGAAATACTCTACTGCTATCATTAGGATTGCTACTCCTTTCTTTACAGGAGATGTACACGCATGTCTTCTTCCGAATCCGATCGCTGACCTCATCATCGGTCGCATTCATGGAGTCAAAGAATGCACTCCGCAACAAATTTCCGCGTGGGAAAGGCAAAACATGCAGATTGCTAACGCTGTAGTCACTAGAGCTCAGGCTCTTAATATGCCTCAAACTTCATCTACTGAAGATAATGAAGTGCATAACCAAGGTGATCCCTTGGTAATTTCTCGTGACTCGTTTATAAAACAGCAAGAAGATGATCCCACTCTGAAGAAATTCTTCATTCTTGCAACTAAAGGTGATCCGAATAAAGACACAAGTCGTAAATCGTGGATTACAAAGAAGAATGGCGTACTTGTACGTATGGTTCAAGACTCCATTACGTCAAGTCATTCTCAAATCCTGGTTCCCAAGAATTTGAGAGTTAAAATTTTGCAGCACGCTCACGACTCTCAGTGTGCTGGACACATGGGTTTTTCCCGTACTAAGTCAAGAGTCCTTGCGGCTTTCTTTTGGCCATTGGTAAACAAGGACATACGGATTTATTGTCGATCTTGTAAAGTATGTCAGGAAGTTAAATCCAAAGGTCCACGGCATGCTGCACCCATTCAGGCGGCGGACATTCCTATTCGGCCGTTTCAAAAAATGGCCATAGACATTATTGGTCCATTTAAGATCAAGTCTGCCAGAGGACATCAGTTTATCTTGACGTGTGTTGATATGTGCACACGTTGGCCAGAGGCTATTCCTCTGAAGAGCATTACTACTGCTGATATTGCAGATGCTCTTTGGCTTATATTTTCTCGTCTGGGGTTCCCCGGAGAGATATTGTCAGACCATGGCACCCAACTAATATCAGATACCATGTCTCAAGTAATGTCTACTCTGCAGATAGATAGATCTTTAAGTAGTATCTACCATCCAATGTCTAATGGTATGGTCGAACGCCTTAATAGAACACTTAAAAACTTACTAGGGAAGATAACTGAGGATCATCCTCAAGACTGGGACAGAGTTTTACCTGCGGCCCTCTTCGCTTACAGAGAGGTACCCAATGAACATACAGGATTTTCTCCCTTTGAACTCGTCTTTGGCGCGCGTCCGCGTGGCCCTATGTCGTTGCTTCATGATCTCATAACAGCTGACAATATTGACGATGACACAAAGTCATCCTACGAATATGTCATCGCGTTGAGACAAAAGATTATCGAAGCATGCAAATTAGCAACTTCTTCTTCTGAATTTGCGAAACAGAAGGCAAGGCAATTTGCCAATAAGAAGAGATGCTTACGACAACTTTGTCCTGGTGACAAAGCATTTGTATTACTACCTTGTAGGGAAAACAGACTACTTATTTCTTGGAAAGGTCCGTACGATATAATATCGAAAATTTCCGATGTCGACTATATTGTCAATATTGATGGGAAGCATAAAACCTTCCACATCAATATGCTTACTGAATTCCATGAACGTCCGGATTATTTGCAACCCATTTTCCAAGCAACGGACAATTCTCCAGTACAACATGGTCATTACTCATCACTGTCCGTGATACAGGATGAGGAAACAAGTTTTTCAGATGTAAATCTTCCTCTTCCAATGATCCCACTTCATTCTAGTGAATCATGGAAGAACGTTACTGTCTCTCCTGATTTGTCTCTAGGAGAACAGCGACAAGTTTCAACTATGTTGCAAACATTTCAGGATGTACTCACTGACATCCCTGGACAAACGCATGTCATTGAACATGACATTGTTCTAACTGACCATACTCCTATTAGGGTTAGACCTTATCCTATACCTATACATTTTCAAGCACAGGTTGAGAAAGAGTTGGATGAGATGATAGATTTGAAAATAATCGAACCATCCACCTCTGCATATTCTTCGCCGATGGTTATTGTTCGTAAAAAAGACAATAACATACGTCTTTGCGTTGACTATCGAAAATTGAATCAAGTAACGAAGTTCGATGCCGAACCTATGCCTTTACTGGAAGAGCTACTTACTCGACTCTCCAAATCTCATTTTTTCACTAAACTTGATTTGTCTAAAGGATATTGGCAAGTTCCTTTATCTGAACGCGCCAAACCTCTCACGGCTTTTTCAACACCTAGAGGTTTGTTCCAATGGAATTTTATGCCTTTCGGTCTTATGAACGCACCAGCTACATTCGTACGCATGATGCGCTGAATCCTATCTTATCGGTCAGATGTCATTGCATATCTAGACGACATCTGTCTTTTCAGCGATACTTGGGAAGATCACTATTCAGGGTTAGATGAATTGCTGTCTACTTTGCGCGAGCACAACCTGACAGCGAAACCCTCTAAAGCCTATATTGGTTTTAGCGAAATTTCTTTCCTAGGCCACCGAGTTGGTCATGGTTTCCTAAAGACAGAGGACCATAATACTAGTAAGATACTTAACATCTCGATCCCTAAGACTAAAAAACAGGTGAGAAGTCTGTTAGGTCTTATTCAATTTTATGGCAGATTCATTCAGAATCTATCCTCTATCATGGCACCTCTAAAGAAAGGTTCGCCTAATATGGTCCACTGGTCTCAGGAATGCCAATGCTCTCTGGATAAGATTAAAACATTGTTTTCAACACCACCTATTTTAGTGCTACCTACTAAAGATAAGACATTCGTTCTTCGTAGTGACGCTTCATCCACTGGGATTGGAGCGGCACTAATGCAAGAGTACTCTGGAACTCTGCATCCTGTAATGTATATTTCCAGAAAACTTAATGCGGCAGAAAGGAATTATTCGGTTTTAGACCGTGAGCTATTAGCTATGGTTTGGTCGATCCTCAAACTACAGAGATTCCTTCTAGGCGCACATTTCATAGTAGAAACCGACCAAAAAGCTCTTACTGCTATACAGAGTAAGAATTTGAAGAGCTCGAGGTCTACTCGATATGCAATGCTCTTCAACCTTTTCATTTCTCTGTGCGAGCTATTCGTGGATCAGATAATGTGATGGCAGACATTCTGTCAAGATGCCCACATGATTCCACATAACTATTAGGGCTTAGACTTCTTGATATGTCTAGTTCTATAGTAGTTCCTTTTCTATATCATGATAGATACACATTTGTAATTTAATAATATAATGATTGTATCACTACATAGCGGTTCATTGATGTTTATTCACCGCTGTGCTTTGATGATTTTTCTTCATAAATCATAAATGTAAGATATCTAATACGAAACTATGGTATGAATTTTTTAGGCATCGTGTAATTGCCAGAATTGTATTATACTTTGATGACACCTTCCTGGAAAAATATACTTGTAGAGAAATAATTTCTCTCAGTTTATGAGACACATTCTCACCAGTCGCTCCATAAGTCGACTTAGCCTCATATTAGGCGTTATATTTATTCCTGATATTTTCATCTACGCATTATTCATGCATTGTGAGCCTATTGTACGTTGCTCCTAGATGTATTTCAAAAAAAAAAAATGTTCCATTTTTTTTTTTCCCGGGAGGTGTGGTAAGACTGTTACGTGCAGTCTTTGATATCTTACAATATTATACATTGGTATACTTGTTATGTTCGCAAATATTTTGTAAACAAAATAGATACTTTTTAGTGCTTAAGGAAAAGTCATTATTGAGTTACTTCCCTTGAAAGTTGTGTCGTCACTTTCGATCGAACTCCGCAGATGAATCCAGTTTTACTGCGATTTATTCTTTGTTTGGGTAGTAATAGATTGTTCTTGCTTCAGAATATCTATGGCCTGAATTTATGTGTATTGTTTGTCGGAGTAGGACGAGTCTGTCTTATATCTGTATATCTTTACATATCTAAGTCGAACTATATGTTCTTTTTGTGCATAGAAAGGTCAAAGGGCTGTTCGGCGGATGTGTCGCTAGAGAGGTGTGTTTTGGCTTCGACCTGATGATGGGGGCTGTGTTTTTTCTATGTCGGCTTGTCGCCGGAAAAAGTGATCTCTATATTTATGGGGAAAGTGATAGTCGTCTAGACCTATCGTGTATGCTTTACCCCAGTGTTTATTCTTATTGCCAAGGAATGGCAGAATCATATTTCTGATACGCAGGTAATAAAAGATACTCTTTTGAACTCTCGTACGAAGCCACCATTTTTCGATAGGTATGATTTGTACATCTGAGAGAATGCATTTAACTAGATGGAAAACGACTCTGATTCCTAGCAGCACTATATCCTGTAGAATGCAGTCAATTGTATCATGATAGAATCTACAGAGCAATGAAACATTTAATGAATGACTAACTTTAAGACAGATTCATTATCTGTATCCAAACGTGAGTGACAGCTCACGAGAGAAGCCATCTTGTAACCAAACATTTAGTGTTACCGGGGCCCGAAAGGGGAGCAAAGAATAGTAACACTGCACCCTACCACGCATGTCGTAAAAGGCGACTAAGGAGGGTATGGGCATGGGGCTGTTTACCCCATCCCGTAAAAACTTCGCACAGTGGGCTGATCACCTGCTTGCCAACCAATCTGATTACGGAAACAATGATAGATTGTTTGGTCTGTTTTTGTTCCACAAAGACGCCACTAGGCGTGGTGGAAACAGCGATAGATTGATCAATTTGTTGTTGCCCTAAGACGCCACTAGGCGTACTGGCCACATACTGCTTTGCCGGTTGATGGCTAAGGATGGAAGAAGAAGAAGTTCAGAGATCACTGCTACACATGAGAACCCATTGCTAGCGGTTCAATATTATTATATGAAAAAACTGTGCTGGACATTATGTTAAGGAATCTTCGCTAGACGAGGTTAGGTCTAGAAGCCATCTTGGATATTGTTTATAATCTGACGTGCTTTGTCAGTAAACTCAGATGATATATATATGGGCAATACTGAGTGCTTGGCTACTGACAGCCCATTATACTATTATTCTACATGAGTGCCCATGTAACATTGCAAGACCATTTATCCACTGTACCATGATGTATTATGCCAACCTGTGATTTGTCACTATCTGTGCTGTCGAGTGTGTACGTCCAATTAAACTGTAGTAAAGGTACACAGTCGTTGGTGTCGATGACTTCCAGCCATACATGAGTGTGAGAAAAGAACATTTGTCAACACCACGAACTCTTCTTATCATTCGCATATTATACACTCAATCTATGTCTACACACCACTGCGTAGGTCAAGTTGACATTCCATACTCAAATCACGAGCAACACAACAACACAGTATTTAACTCTGGTGATGTTCGAGTGAGCTTCAGATTTTTCAGCATGTCTCTTGCTCAGGGCAAGGGTCTTGTATTAAAAGAATTTATCAACTGATGATGACGTCTGTCTTCCAAAAAAAAGAGACCTTATCAGTCAGCAAACAAAATTAGGTGTAGTTGCCATAGAAAGATAGACAGAGCGAGAAAGACACAGAGAGAGAGAGAGACGCGTCCATTACTATATTACTGCGACTGGCTAGCAGCGATTGGGCAACGATCGACATGTACGCGAAAGAATGGTGCAAGGGCAAACTGGCAATGGTGTATAACTCATTATTTGAAGAAAAAAAAATTTACTGTCTAAATTCCCCACTCCACCCAAACCGAGGCAAAACCTTGTCTCACAAACTAATCTCAACAGCAACAGTCTTTGACCATCCACGCCAGACAGTAATAGACATAAACCAGGAGATTAGGCACTTTAATTTTGAGCACATTTTATTTAGCATCAAACATCTAACACTAATGCAAAGGACGAGGTAAGGAGAGTTACATTCGAAAACAACGGGGCACACATAAAATAACTCACTTAAACATGTAGGAAATGTTATAAAAAACCAGAACAACACATATTATCTTATTACTACATAGAGCTTAGACTTGGTAGACTGAACCCACTAATGACTAAGTCCTTCACCATTTCAGAACACCCCCGTTTTTTTTTTAACAAGACATGCATACAAACCATCCGCGAATACAAAACTTTAATATGCCAGAAGACAAATACGATTTACAAATACCTAGCCAAGTTACAAGCACCACCATTTCACAGAATTAAAAGGGCATACAATTAAGAAATTACTTTATAACAGATTACACAGAGATTTTTAATATTCACAATTCCACACAACAAGAGCATCTCCCAAGAAGCAAGAGAAGTCATGTATATACATTTATATAAGACGACACAAAGTACAGAAACGGCAGCACGGAGATCAAAATGAAGTTCACTGTGCCAGCTATGCCAAGAATAAATTCAGGAAACACCAGCACATACTTCACGAATGCAATACAATAATACTGGCACAGAAGGTCTTACAGGATATACTAGCGACACGTAGCAAAAACAAACAAATAAACAAAAATTTACAAAGCCATTACGCTTAATGCTATTCCCAAGACTCGTCAGACATGCCCACAAAACCGCTCATCCTACTCACTCAAGACCGATTATTATTATGAGCATGTAGCAGTGTCTGACCACAGGATTTTCCGCCTGGACATGTTACTACCTCTCCTCCAGCAAAAGGCAACAAATATTTTATGACGCGTAAAACGACAGTGAAGATCGTCCAGATCTTGCGCCCATTATTCTGTTTCCTGCGACAGCTTGGTAACCCAATACCCAAGAATCTTTGACCCCTCAAATAATTCAAAGCCTTGTAGTTACTTATGACTGTTGCTCAAAATCCGCCCCCCCGCCCCCCCCCTCCCCAAAAAAAAAAAAACCATCTCACAAAACAAGCCCCTTATTCATAGCTCAAATTAAAAGGTACTCCCTCACACAAACAAATACATTATTTTAATGTACACACGTTTGAGTGCGCGTGCATGTGGTAATTTTTCTTTTTCATTCATTTTTTCTTTTGCCTTCTTTTCTTTTCTTTTCTCTACAGATAAGCCTACCTGAACACTTATTATCTCAATAATTATAATTTGTTCACCATGTGTGCGAAATGAATAAGTTGTTAGTATGATCATTTATGTGTGTGCTTTTGTGTTACTAATTGTATCAAGCATGCGTTTGTAGGTTTGTTTGTTCTTTTTTTTCATTTTTGTCCTCTTTAAAGTCATGACTGTATGTAGCGTTACTTTTTTTTTTTTCAGCACTGTATGTAATTTTTCTTTTAGAAAAAGAAAAAAAAATTATTTATCTGTTTATTTTTATTAGTGCATTGTACAACAAAGTTCAACAAATAAGTTTTTTTTACCATGACAAGGATGTCAGCTGTTTAAAGTTTCACCAAGAAAGCATACGACCTTGGCTTTTTGAGCCCTATTCTAAATGTATGGCAGATACAAAATTAAATGGACAGGAACGAACATTGACACCGTTACTGAGTTACGAGCAACGGTTTCGACAGGTTTAACCTGTAGTTAAAGGCCATTTATATCCAGACGATACTTCTCAGACGAATGCCACCTCCGAAAGTATTAAATTTTAGCTGTATAAAACTAGTTCATGTGCATGTGTGTGTTTGTGTGTGTCCGCGGAGTTAAAAAAAATGGGTTTGGCAAAATTCTGTCAAATGCAGATACTTTAAAAAAAAAAGTTATTTGTAAAACTAAGTGTGAGACTGTTCCGTAATATTTACCATAACATATAATTTTGTGCACCCATTATATGGTGTATTCTGCTATGTGTCGCGGCACACAGGTTGCGGAGCACTGGTCTAAAATACTTCTGTACAATATTGTCTGAGTACAACATCTTCATCATGATTTCCCTTTACGTTCATTATGGAGCCACCACTGTAGTTGTTCCCCTTGCAGAAAGCCTGCACCAAGCATTCACATGCTCTTACAGCGGTGGTTTCTATGGCAATCTGCTTACACGATGAGGTTGCCAGCCTCATATTTTTGTTTTGTATACAAGTTATCTTATCATAACTCAAGAGACTTTCGATGGTTTTTAAATCTTATTTTGTGCTCAGATGGGATCTTTTGTTCTCAGTCTGGCTGACTTTCTTTGTTCACTTCCGTGTTAAGAATTTACACCAGGCTGTCAGAAGTTTATAAACATTTTATCATCTATTCACTTAAAAAACTATGTGCGGCCACATAATATAAGACTAACATTGGTGTGAAGACAAACTTCTACTTGAGTGAATCCAAATTTTAGACAGGATAGAAAAATTACCTGAGCTTATCCAAAAACTCTAGTTAACAAAAATAAACAACGCCGGATTTGTAAAACAAAGGCAAAGAAGACTGCTGGCCAGGAGCTTCAGAACTTCAAGTTAAGCAAAAATCTAAACGAGTTCAAGTCCAGTGGACTGAACTGAATCTAATTTACTGACACTTGCTATATCCGAAGACAAGATTTAATCATTTTTCTAAAAGTCACTGTAGATCTGTGTGCTAATTCACAACTAGCTGCTTTATCAGTACACCAGTGCAGCAAGAGACAATTATCTTGCTGCATCAGCAGATCAGTGAATATGTTCATAACAAAGTAATTTAATCTGCTACATGGATTTATCCACTTACAAACAGAATCAATAATTTTGTAAGAGCCAGCTCCCATCGATCTCTTCCTAGATCAAAAACTACAGCTGACACTGCATGCAGTCAAACATTAAACAAGAAAATTGACCAGGTATTTCAGATAAAACGTTGCAACACTAACAATTATGTAGGGCGGATAGGTATGGAAAAAAAAAAAAAAAATCAAAAACAGGCGATTCGTCTTACTAGGACAAAAAAATAAAGAAAAAATAGCCAATGATGCAGCCACAAAGCCTTCATCAGGGAAAGAAACGAACAAACTTTATTTTCAAAGGGTCAAGAATTGGGCGCGTCTGCTCTCTCTCTCTCATCGTGTATACTGTATCCTTTCATCCTCACATTTACTTGAAGCATTTATTTAGGTTTGTTTAGGAAAGAAAGGGAGAGTTAAGCAGGAAAGACGAGAAAACAAATAAAAGTGGGTACTACCCATAAGATCTGCTAAGACCTAGCATAGCCTGTTAGGTCGACCTCTACCTAACAATTAAGTAACAGTGCTCACCTGGGTTTGCCCAATGTGTTCCCTGTTTTCAACTGGAAAGCTTTCCATCTGTATATTGGACTTGAAAGTATAATGGAAATCTGAGGCAAAGGCTGCAGGAATTGTGACCAATAGATATTCCACAGGTAGAGGTCTTGCTATGTGTGTCACTTCATTGCCATAGTTATCTTTGTCCTATGTCATACAGAAATACAGTTTCTTTACTTTTTTAATACAGAATTGCACATGATCTTATATCGTGTTTATGTTGAACTAGTGTCAGTTTGTTTTATAAAGAATTACAGTTTCAGACTGTGTTCATGTTAAACTATTGTCCATTTTTGTTTAATACAGATTTGCAGTCTCTGATTGCATTTATGCTGAAGTGTCAATATTTATTTGATAACGTAGTCTCTAATTGTGTTTATGCTGAATTATGCATCAATTTGTGTTTTATGAAGAATTATTGTTTCCGACTGTGTTTATGCTTAACTAGTGTTCATTTTTGTTTAATAAAGACTTACAGTCTCAGACTGTGTTTACCATAACTGCTGTCAATTTGCCCAGTGTAGTGACTGCTGTCAATTTGCCCAGTGTAGTCTTCTTCTTCTTCCTCGTTCGCCCTGAAAAGGACGGTGGTTGCATTGTGTCTGTTTACACCTAAGCTGTGATATCTGCACCTCTCGGTCGACACATCCGACTTCAGCACAGCATTTTTAGGGACCGGGTTTGCCTTCCCATTGCGATCCGCACTCGCTCAGCCAGACTGCACTGCTGCAGACTGTTTCCAGGACCACCACGTGGAGGTGGAGTGCGGTCTTGACCATCTTTGGTTCGCTGGTCCTGATGCAAGCAGTACAGCTATGGGTCGCTGACTGCATTCACTATTGCTGCATCTTGGGGTCCCGCCCAGTGTAGTGACTGCTGTCAATTTGCCCAGTGTAGTGACTGCTGTCAATTTGCCCAGTGTAGTGACTGCTGTAAATTTGCCCAGTGTAGTTAGTTCCTAAAGATCTCTAAGGAAACAAAGAAAGAATGGGATTACTGCTCCTTCAGACATGTGTAATAGGCTACTTATATGAAGTTGTGCATGGGGCTGGAAATGTCATCATGTAAAACAAGTTGCTACAGAAACTACCACACAAATGCTTTGAACGAGGTTTCATGCAAGGGAGCCAGCTGCAGTGGTGACTCCATGCTCTATAAGGAGTGAAACGAGAAAAGAAAAAAAGTCTTTTTGTTTTAAGAAGAACTACAGTCCCAGATTGCGTTATATGCAGAACTAGTGTCAATTAAAACTTTTAATAATTACAAAATTTTTAAAATACCACATTCCTTTAATCAATATCTCATCCAAGCAAAAGATAAAGGATCCTATTACACGCCCATTGAGACACATTGGGAATATGGTGTTAGGCAAATATCTTCTTGACCATACGTCACACTAGGGGTGAAGTGGTCGGTATCACTTTAACCTTCCCAGAGTTGCTCTGGTACCCAATTCATGGGTTTCTAAAAAAAACCCAACTCAACTGGGGATCGAAAGATGGACCCCTGAACTGGGGAGCCAGTGCACTAACCACTGCACTATCACGGCTCCCTCAAAATATAACCAATATATCAAGAGTGTCACCCTCTCCCCACAAATAATTTACCTTGTAAAACACATCAGGCACATATTGCTCATTGCTGGACTCCTTAATATAGCCCAGCTGTGGTACATCTTTAGTTGGAAGCAAACAGTCATCTCTCACTAAAGCCATACATTGGTTTGAGACTTGGTAGCCTTCAAAGTGGATCTGGTTATCATTGTCACCTACAAAAATAAGCAGCGAATAACCATATAATACCAGGGCCAGGCCTCACAACAAGTGTTGTAAATGGAAACCGAAAATGAATTCGCCTTGCACCATACCTTAATGCAAGCAGAATAATGAAAGATAAGCACACTTACAATGTGTTTTTAACAAAAACACAGAAAAAGTGCATGTATAAAGTAAATTTGTCTTCAACAAATGCAGTACAATAATCTTACAACACAACAAATGTGACATGATATTTATAAATACTAGCAAATCATTTTGTAAACCTGCAACAAGTTCATGCTAAGCTTTCCTATCCTGTACCGATCATCTCCCTCTATTTCTCTTTTCCTGGGGAATCCAGAACGATGGCCTTGTAATGAATGCTATCAACTGGATTCACCAGTGTATGACCTATCCAAAACCTGCATCATTTCCTCAATTTTTTCCCCCCCACTGGTATTTGTCTGGTTTTTTCCATCACTTCCACACTGCTGAATGTCATATAATTGTAATCCTTGCATTCTGTGCAAGCAACTATTGATGAAAGTCTGTCACTTCTTGGTTGTCACTGAAGTTCTTAATGTTTCAGAACCATACATTAGAATAAACAATGCAATGCCAGGGGGTCGGAGTGGCTAAGAGGTATGGCGCCCGCCTCTAATTCTAAAGGTACCGGGTTCGGTTCCCAGAACAGGAAATATATCTGATGGAAATCTTTTCAGAAGCAGTGGGTCCTAATGCTGTCATACTCCCCCCTGATCTCATGGGTAGTGAGATCAGATGCCTAGCCTTCTCGGATAAGGGCGAAAAAATAGGAGGCCCCATGTGCAAGTTGCGCATGTTATTATTTTTTTTTTTTTTCGTTCGCCCGCTAATACTCGAGGCGAAATCTCAGGTTATTATTTTATGTCTAACCTGACAATGATTTTACGTGAGTATCCCTTTATTTCTTGTACAGAGACAGGTGTCCCTCGCCATTCAGGCAAATACTTGCCGATTTCGGAGGTACCCATTGCAGCTGGGTCGGCTCAGGAGCCGCCAGTCCCTGGTCGACGACACTCCTTCAAATGTTCTCGCCAGGTCTCGAGTTAATCCAGTCCAAATCCCGGTCGACGAAAAATCCTCAAATGCCGTCGCCCGGGTTTGATCCTGTATCACCCGGTCGCCAGAGCGGTGTTGTAACCACTACGCTAGCGTGGCTCCCGCGCATGTTATAAATCCTCGGCAGTTGGAAATCGTAAAGAGTAGGCCATGCGGCCGATGCCCTGGAAAAATTTACAAAATTAGGAAAACCTACCTACTACAAAAATAAATATAGAATGTGTATACATACATTGGGATCCTCGCCGGTGCTACAGAGTTTGTGCACTGTGCTGAGATCCTCCTTGTGTGATCTAAGGGAGGAGATCGGAGCACTGATGGAGTTGTCTGTGTGCAATGAAGATGATCCTTCAAAACCAAACAAAACGCCATGACTTAGCCTTTGAGCTGAAAATTCTTCTTTTGTGTTGGACTTACTTCTTTTCGCTTCCACATACATTCTAGTGCAGTGAGATCTTCTCTAGCCCTATGTGTTCTCATTCTGATATCACTGTATGCTTCTCCAGCTTTGTCCATCTTACTGCCAGGATATAACCATGCATTTTTTTTGTCTGGTTTCTTATTTCTGAGATATCCCACATCTGTCTGTAGCTACGTCTTACTGTATATCTTCTTAGTTTTATCTCTATCTTGGCGAAAAGACAATGGTGATGTGATGCTAGCTCTTGTGGGATATTTCACCAAATGAAATCATGTTATTTCTTTGCAATTATTCTCACAATCTTTGTTTTTTTCTCCGTGTATTTCAAGACCCTAAGTTCTGTGATCTCTCATCAAGTATTCTCATTTTGTCTTGCACCTGGCAATAGATATGTGACAAAAGAGCCAGGTCATTAGCAAACTCTAGATCAATTGAACATCATTTTTCTTTGCACTCCTTACAGAACAAGGAGCAAACACTACAGCTCATCCCTTTAGCACGCTGCGGTCGACATATGTCGGCCGAGGGTTAGCACGCTGCTGTCGACATATGTCGACCGCAGCGTGCTACGTTTTTTAGCATTAGAATGTGTGTACACGTGATCTCACCCCCGGATGTTAAGTTTTAAACTTATCTGAGAGAGAGTTAGCTTCCGTTTCCGATCTTTTTAAGTAATGGGTGCATCCGCGTTTATTTTCTGTGAATTTTTTAATCGAAATGAATCGGCATCGAACACGCGGCCATTTTCGCTCTAATTTTATTGGATTCTGACGCCATGCGGTGGGGATGAGATTTTTGTCATTATAAGCGCTAATATCGGCTCTCAGAATATGGTTGATGACAGAGATTGAAACGAAAGTAGAATGTCATTGCTAGTATGTAAAAGTTTAGGGGTTAGGATTAGATTTATCGGAAAGATTTAGGGTTACGGCAGAATGTCACTGCTGACATGGGCGTTTGTTGCTTTGCTACTGATGATGGGTGTAACGAAAAGATCGTCATTTGATTTGTATTGGTCAAATGACTTTCATTGAGATGCAAGAGATAATTTAGATATGGACACTTCGTTTGTTGGTTATTTTATTTATTTATTTTTTTAATTTTTAAAATTAAAAAAAAAAATTTTTTTTATTTTTTAATCGTTTTTTTCATCTTTCCTTTCCTCTCTTCCTATCACATCTAACATGTACACAAACAACTTTTATATCATCAGATTCACCATTCATTTATTTATATAAATTCCAAAAATTATAGCAATTGACCAAGAAACACAAAAACTATAGTCATTACAAGTCACCCACTATAAAAACGGGGCATTGTGAAAAAGAATGCAGCTGCAGGGGAAGTTTTCTGGAAGAGAATGCAGCGTGCTAAAGGTTAAAGGAAGCCTGTACTAAGCAGTCACATGCTCTTGCAGCAGTGGTTTCTGTGGCAACTTGTTTTACATGATGAAGTTGCCAGTTCCGTGCAACACTTCATATCAGTCACCTCATACGACATGCCTGAGGGTGGCAGTAGTTCTATTCTTTCTTTGTCTCCTCAGAGATCCCCGGGGAACTACAAGGGGCTACTGAACTATCTGCAAATGTTGAAATCTGCTGCCTTATATTTGTTTCCATTTGTTTATCTTACTGATCATCTCTATTGTTTCCAAAGTTTTCTGCTAGTGTTCTCTTTTTCCCAGAATGTCTCCACACATCTCATTTCATATATTTATCTGTTGCAAGTGGTCTTCTGTATTTGATTTATCTTCTAGGCTGTAAAGCATCTAATATTTATTGTATACTGTAACCATAATGTTTCTTCTGATTCTTGATTGCTGAAATATCCCATATTGAACTTTTACACATATCTGGTAGGCATTTCCATGCAGCCTGCAGTCTTTTTATTTTTCAGTAGTTTTTGTGCTTGTGTGATCTCTTCCTCTGTGAGTGAATTTGTGCTTATATATGCTGGCTCTATGATGGTCTGTATGCACAATGCTACAATACATGTACGTGAACCTCATCTGTGAGGCTAATTAGAACTTTATTGACTCTTGAAATCATCCACACACTTCCAGGGGTTCCCCCTGTGGTGAAACTTGTAGAGAACCCAGCATTGCACACTTAGCTTGGAGAAGTCACTTGAGCTCTAGGTGTAATTCTTTGGCTTTGACTTGGTTCACTGCATGCTGAAGGATCTCACTATGGACCCAGTGATATGCAGGGGAATCTGAGAAGTGGGCTCTGTGCAGGACGTGACAATTCCTTGGGACGGCCCTGAACCAGAGTACAGTATTTTAGCTCTGCATAGTTGGATGGCAGGGAATGCATAGTATGCCACACACTTCTTACTCCTAGCTTGGGACCAGATGTGACGATCCTTTAAATGCAAGCCAAGCTGGAAAAACTGGAGCTCATGACTTAAACTCAACACATTTCGGAATGGCAGAAAAGCCACAGGAAAAGCCTAGATCTACAGTGTAGATAATGTCTTCTCTGCTTCCTCTGTTGGGTTTTCAATGCATTTTCTTTCATCCTGCTAGGCACTCATTTTTTTTCTTTTCAGCTACCAGTGCAAAGTGAGCAGTCATATTTTTTTTTCTTGTTTCTCACATTTTACCTATTTTTCTGACATTCATAAAGGCAGTATTAATTTACGTTTCACAAGCCTTATAACATACCAGTTACAACTACAGTAACAAACTTTGATCCAAAATGCACATCAGGAGACAGCCTGCACGGATTTGGGAAACGGTTCTGAAAGTCTGCTGCCATAATGCACTCCTCTGCACTCAGAAAATGAGAATCCTGAAATTAAGCATGAAAAAATATGGTATGCAGTTAATTACACAAGTGAACCGGAGCTTTGCAAACACTGCTTACCTTTTAATAAGTGGTATTTTACAATTTAACTTACTGCTTCCATAAATTAAAATATTTTCTTGTCTGCCACATAGTTTTTTCACAAAAGAATAACAAACTATTCATAAGTGTTATCAATTCTTAGGTAATACGAAGTATCTCCTCATACATGTTTCTCTGTTGTAAGAGTTAAGGACACAAAGAAACAGGCTAGGAATGTAACATATTAAATACAAAATCTCTTGCTTTACACAACTAGTTATACAAGTATATTCAGTACATCACTGCAGTGGAATTGATGCTCTTTTGTTCTCAATGTATGACTTGTCTCTCTGTGCTGTGCAGATTCTGGCACCTCTCTTCTCAACATCTAACAATAGTCAGCAAGCCTGTGCTCATTCCACCTTCCTTGATATTTCCTCTCACATCTTGGCATCATCTCATGCCTTGTTAAGGGTTTTGGGAAAATAATTTAGACATGAGTGTAGAAAATGTAGTTCTCAACTAATGGAATAACTCAGTTTTCTAAACGTGTCTTGTATGATATTCGCACTATTTTCATAATCTTGATCCTCCTTTGTTTCCAGAAATTTCCTAATAACATTTTTAAAAGCTGTCCATGCTTCTTTTTCTACAACATTTCCTAATATTGGGGTCTGTAACTATGCCTTTTTTGTGTTCTGTTTCTGTTATGCACTGGAAATTTTACCACAGATATACTTCAAATACTAGGCAGGATAATTATCCAGAGAATTTCAAAAGCAGTAGACCATAAACTGAGGAAACAACAAACGGGATTCAGAAAGAATAGAAGATGTGCAGATCATACATTCACCCTCATGAACATTATAGAGCAGTGCTCAGAATGGCATTAACTTTGTTGATTCTTAACCTTTAGCACGCTGCATTCTTTGGCGAAAATTTTCGCCTCCAGCTGCATTCTTTTTCACAGCGTCCCGTTTCTATAGTGGGTGACCCTTAATGTCTATAGTTTTTGTGTTTCTTGGTCAATTGCTATCATGTTTGGAATTTATATAAATAAATGAATGGTGAATCTGATGATATAAAATTTGTTTGTGTACATATTAGATGTGATAGGAAGAGAGGAAAGGAAAGATGAAAAAAAAACGAAAAAAAAATTTTAAATAATAAAAAAATATTTTTTTTTTATTTTAAAATTTAAAAAAAAATTTTAAAAAAATAACCAGCAAACGAAGGGTCCATATCCCTTGCATCTCAATGAAAGTCATTTGACCAATAGACCAATACAAATCAAATGACGATCTTTTCGTTACACCCATCATCAGTAGCAAAGCAACAAACGCTCTCGTCAGCTGTGACATTCGGCCGAAATTCTAAATCTTTCCGATATTCCTAGTCCTAACCCCTAACATTATACATACTTGAAAGGCCATTTTACTTTCGTTTCCATCTCAGCCATCAAACATATTCTGAGAACCGATATCAGCGCTTATAAAGACAAAAATCTCATCCCCACCGCATGGCGTCAGAATCCAATAAAATTAGAGCAAAAAATGGCTGTGTGTTGATGCAGATTCATTTCGATTTAAAAAATTTACAAAAAAATAAATGCGGATACACCCATCGCTTTTTTAAGATCGGAAACGGAAGCTAACTCTCTTGCAAATAACATTACAACTTAACATACGGGGCTGAAATCACGTGTACACAAGTCCTCATGCTAGAAACGGTGATATCCGTAAGGCGACACATGGCAGCTCCAGCGTGCAGAGCATAGGTTATCTTCGGCGACATGTGTCGCCCGCAGCGTGCTAAAGGTTAAAAGGCTTTTGACAGCATACACAGGGACAGCCTATGGAAAGTACTGAGGGCTTATGGAATTCCTAGCTGCATTGTTTCCAAAACACCAAATTAAGATTATGAGAGCTGTGTACTTTCTGTGCTTCTCTATGGTGCTGAATGCTGGAGAGTAACAGAGAAGGAAATGTCGAAACTGTCCTCTTTCCACACAATGTGCCTAAGGAAAATTCACAGAATCTTTTGGCCGAATGCCATCACCAACCAAGAACTACTTATTCGGAGTAACCAAGAGGGACATGCACATCATCATAGCTGGTAGATGCTGGCGTAAGGTTGGCCACGCCCTCAGAAGGGATCCTGATGCCATTACAAGAACAGCTATGCTATGGACCCTGAAGGAAAGCGAAAAAGAGGCTGACCAAAAACAACTTGGCACAAAACTGTGGAGGCTGAGATGCAAAGAATGAACCAGAGTTTGGGCACTGTACGAAGGATGGCCGCCGACCATACAAAGTGGAAGCAATCTGTTGCTGCCCTACAAGACGCCACCAGGCATGATGGCCACTGACTAATTTGACAGTCTGCAGTTAAGGATCAAAGAAGAAGATACTTCAAACATTTGTCCTCCTCCTTACATACTCGATTTCTTTTCTACAGCATTCTCCACAAATAATAAACAGGTCTGCAACAACTCTGTTACCACTGTAATGTTACTATTTTAACTACAGTTGAAACAAGCCAAATCTGGAAGTCAATCAATCAATCAATACCCTTTAGCTCCCCAAGGAGCATAGGCCTTCAACAAACACATGCCAAGTCTTCCTGTCCTGTGCCATCCGCTCAAGTTCTTTCCATGTTTTCCTCATCATTTTCACCTCTGTTTCCAGTTCTCTTCTCCATGTGTTTTTTGGTCTACCTCTGCCTCTCTTTCCCTGTGGATTCCAGAACAAAGGACTGCATTGTAATGCTATCAACAGGTTTCCTCAATGTGTGTCCTATCCATCGCCAGCGTCTTCTTCTCAACTCTTGTTCCACTGGCACTTGTCTGGTTCTTGTCATCAATTCCACATTTGTGACTTTGTCAAACCATTTCAGTCCTTCTATTCTACGCAAGCACCCGTATATAAGGAAATATGAGGGACCTGTACAACAACACAAAGAAGCTAACAGGGAAATATAAGCAAGCAAATGGCCTCACAAAAGTTAAGAATGGAAAATTGCTTAGTAATATACAAATCTGGAAGTAATGGTGATTTATGAAGTTTCCATGTTTCCTTTGTGCATGAGATAACAGAACACAATTTTAGCGTAGCAACCTCTTCCTTTTGTCCTGATGTACTTGTATAAAAGGCTTGTACAGCAAGATGTTGCCCAGTGTGACAAAGGCTTGTACAGCAAGATGTTGCCCAGTGTGACAAAGGCTTGTACAGCAAGATGTTGCCCAGTGTGACAAAGGCTTGTACAGCAAGATGTTGCCCAGTGTGACAAAGAAAGAGCACAACTACTGCTCCCTCAGGCAAGTCATACAAGGTGACTAATATGAGGTCGTACATGGCGGCTGGCAACCTCCTGTAAAACAAGGAGGCCAGCTGCATTGTGGATGTGTGCTCCTGCAAGGAGGCAGAGTGACAAGAAAAATGATGATGACCACAGGGTGTTAACCTACTGTATTTTAACTCAGCGTTTTAACCTACTGTATATATTTGAGTATAAGTCGATCAGACTATAAGCTGACCCCATGACTTTTAGACCTAAAAAGCATTCAAAATGAATGACCCGATTATAATTTGAAGTGAAAGAAATGATGCTTCAGTGATGAATTTATGAAAAGCTAGAATTTTTTTCCTCCTAAGCTGCTGGTAATTTCTGTGCAATTTTTGTGCTTTGGCGAAGAGACAGTTAAAAGTGATTAATAAAACAGCGACACCGGCCTGCAGATGCAAGAAATTTCGATATTTCTGGCACATTGCGATATTTTTCACTCCCTTTCAATTCAAGGGCGTGAATTCGAATTGATCCTTGAGTAATGATGTAACAATTTTGCAGCCGAGTTAAAACCCATTCATTTAGTTCTTCAAGAGCTGGAAACTATGAAGTGTTCACTCTCCTTCATTTTCAACATATCTTGCACAGGTTGAAATTGAAAACCAACGGGACATGTCTTCCATTTATCCCGAACTTCTATCGATCTTGTGGCCAACTAAGCCTGCCGCACGGTTACAGTTAGCATTAGAGTTTATGTTAGGTTTAGCATTTCTAAATCTAAACCCAACTCTAATCCTAACCCCTAATGACATGGCTGACTTAATTAGCCACCAAACTGATAACTATCCGAACTAGGTTTTTAAGCACGTAGTGTATTTTTTGTCTGCAATCATCACTCACCAGTCAGCGTTACAGTCAGTAAGTAGATGACTGTAAGCTCCAACGTTTGGTGCATGCGGTCTCATTTACTTCTGCAATAATGATGCCTGCTGCGATTACTATTCAACCGTAAACATCAACGATTACCTACATTCCTACTATACGAATACATTCACATTATTCCATCACAAATGCCACTGACCAGTTTCATGAATCTTTAATTTTTTTTAACTTGACTATAAGATGGGGTGCCGTTTTATAAGGTAAAAAATGGTAATAAATTTCTCAACTTATACTTGAGTATATACGGTAATTAATTTTTTCATCACCTTCATACATCCTATACATTACTGTTTAGTTTCTTACTTCAGGGTGATCTGCACTTAGTTGTCCCTTCTTGTCTTGTAATCCAGTTTTTAACATACATTTTCCTTTAATAATTTCGCTAAAGAATGCTAAAAAAGCTGTTAGTTTTATATACACATTTTCTAACTGCACATGAAAAAAAGGGGATATAAGCACCTCATATTACTGTTGATAAAAAAACAATGTGCACCTAATCATGAATACATCATACTTACAATATTGCCTCTGAAATTTTTTACTGTCCCTTTAGAGAGATCATCAGCAACAAGATCTGTAAATATCCAACCAACAGGCCGAAGACCCATTTTCTCTGCAGCAGCCATCACAATGGCTTCTTTAGGGTCTGGTTTAAGCTCTATCTTGTTGACAGTTGTTTCCTGCAAAATGAAGCAAGAGTAACTTATATTTTCAGCAACTATATAACAAAATACAAACACAATCTATTTATGGCTCAACCAATAAAATCAGGTCAATAAAATATTATTGTTATTGTTAATCAGAATCGACCTCAATGCACTCCTGGCAAACCCATAGGTGCTCAGTCTCCCCCAGCAAATGTGGAAGAGTATGAATGCTAATTGTACCTGTAGCACGCTGGTTGTACATACGACGGATGCATCCTCTCTCATGTCCATTTCTGCTAGTCCCATGTTGTTTGATGCCAAATTCCAACAGCCTCAGCCTTGTTGATTCATCTATTGCAGTGTCATTATCCAGCAGGCGATCATTAATAGCTCTTAGTATCTCTCCCTTATCCATGTCCAGTGTCCCCACTATGGGTGCTCTCGAGGCCAGTCTGTCAGCTCTCTCACTGCCACGTACCCGTGCATGACCAGGACAGTAGATCCACACCAGTTCTTCAAGACTTGAGGATTCTATTGATGTTTTCCAGTCCTGCCTTAGCCATCCGTTCTGAACTTTCCGAAGCATGGCTTGAGAGTCTGACAATATAACTGCCCTGGTTGATGGAGTTTCAGACAGCCACCTCAGTGCTGCAGTAACTGCCTCTACCTCCATTCTCATGCTGGAAGTTGTTGTCATGTAGGCTCCACTCTGTTCAGCGACGACCCTGCCCTTTATTCTCGTAGAGAAGCCCCATCCTGATTTCTCACCACGCACTACAGACCCATCAGTGTACACAATGGCGTCATCATCCCCAGCATGATCACTTATCAGCTGATTAATCTCCAGCTCTGCTTTTCCACTGCCCCAAGATCTGCACTCTCTGCCAAGGCTAATGATGACCTGCTGGTAGTTTATCCAAGTCTCCCCTGACTTACTCCACTCTTCCCCTTTGGATACATTTTCAACCCTGGTCACCTGACCAACTGTAGCCTCTGCCTGTGCCATCGAATTAAATATGATAAACATATAGTACATACATTGCAAAATATACATCTAAAACATATATACTCTTTTTAGATCTGCATGTCCTGTGAAGTTCTGGGTGGACTCTGAAGAGACTAAGAAAGAATAGGACTACTACACATTCAGGCATGTCGTACAAGGCAACTAATATGAGGCTGTGCCTGAGGCAGACAACCTCATCATGTAAAACAAAAGAATAGTGCAGAAACCACTGTTGCAAGAGCATGTGAATGCTTGGTGCAAGCTTCCTGTAAGAGAGCTTTGTGTACTTTTAAAATCCTGTTTTTAACTGACTTTAAACACCCTACAAAATCAAATAAACTTTGATATTAAGTTTATCAAGTACAGGATGGGTATCCCGTTATCCAAACATTATACCAAAACATTCATGAAATGCAAGTATAAAAACAAAATATTTTTTTTCAATGCTGCACTTACTTTCATTGATTTACAATAAACATGGCTAGGAGGTATGACGAAACCCTGTGCTGGATGTCTTTCTTAAAAGTTTCTGCAACTGTCATTCGCTTCCTTAGCAATGGTTGTCGTCATAGCAGTGTCTCATTAATGTTATAAACCGCCATAATGTCTTGTTCTATTATAAATTCAAGCTGCTCTAGTCCTTTAAATCTTTGTTGTACATTTTCACCATAACTTCCACTGTATTTTCAATATCATTTCACCTTCACTTGAATCATCTTCATCATGTTCAGCTAAATTACCATCAGTCACTGAGTGAACAACAGCAGCATCTCTATCAATGTTAAAAATGTCTTCTATATCCTCCTCCATTAGCCTAATGATAATATATGTTTGTAAACTTTCTGCATATGAAAGGAGATCTGAAAGCCTTTTCTCAACAAATTCACCAAGTCACACTTTTGTTCAGCTCCATCAGTGAACAATGCAGCCATAGATTGTGCCACGCTTGTGCAAGGTTATCCTTATTAACACATTTTACATGCACTAGCAACAGTACATTTCTGTACCCTTCACAGTACACCATCTTTGAAAGCTTCCAAGCCCACATCTCTTTTAACTGCTAGTAAACATGTTAAAAAAAACTGAACTTATATTTAACATCAGTGATCTAAGAATGCCTTGGTCACATGGCTGAATTAAAGATACTTTTAAACAGGTAAAAGAAATACCAGTTTTAGGCTACACACTTTTATTTTAAAATCCACTAACAATGGAAAATCCTGTGCTCCAGTTCACAATTTTGTGTACGTCACCAAGTTCTGTGATCCTTTCACAGCTGTAATCTTGTAAAAATTCAGACTTTTTCTGCTTTAACTTCTGTATGGCAAGCTCGGTTCCTTGAAAGTGTTATAGTTAAAAAATGTATCACGATAGAGGGCTGTGTGGAAAAATGTCAGGTCATTTGAAACCTAGTGAATCAAGGGCTCAAAGATTTGAAACATCCAAACAACGCTCACATAAAATTAAATAAAAGTATGTAAAAATGGACTCACGTATAACAGAGTATGTGTTTTGTTTTTTTTAAAATATAAAAATTGCATGTAATTACCAGTAAAAGTATTTCAACGTTTTATTTCAGATAATGCTATCACATGTTCTATATGAGTGGTTCTCAACATGGGCCATATGGCCGCCGAGGGGGGGGGGGGGGGGGGGGGGAGAGAACAGTAATATGGTAAAGTACCTTTTTCCCCAGCTAACAGTGACTATAAGAGGGGGGGCACAGAGGTAAATAAGACTCAGAAAGGGGCCATGAGCAAAAAAAAAGGGTTGAGAACCTATATACAAGGGGCTTGACATAAGTCTTGGGCCTGACCATGAAGAACGTCACAGAGAGCTGAAATTTTGTATAGTGTTTATTCCTTTTCAATATAGCCACCGTCTGAATTGACACACTTCTGCCATCTCTGCTTGATCTTGAAAAGACCTTGGAAGTAAAACACCCTATTTTTCAAACTAAACCAGTCATCACATGCCAGTATAACTTCTTCATCACAGTCAAAATGATTTCCTTTAACTGTTTTTTAAGATTCGGGAATAGAAAAAAGTCTGATGGAGCCAAATCTGGTGAATATGGTGGGTGTGGAAGAATTTCAATATTCAAATTGTTGGCTGCTAGCTGCACAAGCCGTGCTTTGTGAGAGGGCGCGTTGTCTTGAAGCAAAGGAAGATTTTGAGTGCGCATTATCCCTCGTTTCCTGGTCACAACCTTTCTTAGTTTGGTGAGAAGATCTGCATAGTACTGTCCATTAAATGTGTTGCCACGAGGCAGATAATCTTTCAACAGGACACCTTTGGCGTCCCAAAAAACAGTCAGCATCACTTTTCCTGCAGATTTCTGCACTCTCGGCTTGACAGGTGTTGGGGAGCCCGGGGTTTTCCATTGCATGCTGGCAATTTTGGATTCGGGGTCAAAATGGTGTACCAAAGTCTCATCTACTGTCACCATGGTCTCCAAAAAGTTTTTTGACTGACACTTTTTGAGCAACTGTTGACAGCAATTTACCCTCGTTTGCTTCTGTTCACGTGTCAGCAGTCGCGGAACCCAGCGTGCACACACTTTTCTCATGTTCAGTCTGTTGTGTAAAATTCTATAAACTGTTCTTTCATTCAGTTTTACTCTACTAGCTATCTCCACAATTGTCATTTTTCGATCCTGGTCAATGATTTTCTTCACTCTTGTTGCATTTTTATCGTTGCACTCTGAGGCTGGTCTACCAGATCTTGGCAGATCAGCAACATTTGAGCGGCCGCACTTAAACTGTTGACACCAGTTTTTTACCGAAGTATATGAAGGACAAGAATCACGAAACACTAGTTCCATCTCCCTGTGTATTTCTGTAGGTGTTTTTTTCCTGAAACATCAGAAATTTTATCACAGCTCTGGCCTCCTTCTTTTCCATTGTTTTGTCAAATCTTTGGAGCAGTAGATCCGATCAATAGGGTACATTGCACCGTGCACCGTAGCGGGAAAACCCACTGAAGAAACAAACTCGTACTTCACACATTCAGTGCAAATATGATGAACTTTAAATGTGCCAAGTTTCATCTTCCTCCTGTGACTCCTTCATGGTCAGGACCAAGACTTATGTCAAGCCCCTTGTAAAATGCATTGCTACAACTTGGCAGGATTATAGAGATCTCAACGGCAAACAACCTTCCGAGATGAACAGGCACACGTAAGTTGCAGATAATTTAGACGATAAAACATTAAATAAATTATTGTCCCTGCCACCTCTCATTAATATTTTTACATAATTACATTGCAAATAGGAATTCTCAGAATTAAGCTTTGGTTTCCGTGACCGTGACAACATTTAACATTTACTCTAAACTATAAATAAACCCACTTTTCTCTTTTAAAAGAAAAAAAGACATGCACATTTTCCAACCTGAGGTGGCTCATAGATGGCAGCTACTCTTGCCCTAATGCCCAGGGGCACATCTTTGAACACCTCATAACAACCATACAAAATTCCAATGCGCTGACAACCAGACAATCTCCAGTAGTTCAGAAATCTGTCAGCCACAGCTGGATTCTCAAACATTATGTTGTCCACATGTCTGTACTCCTAGATAGAAATGTTTGTGAAAACCAGTCAATGTCCTGTCAGTTTAACTCTAATCAACAAATATTTTCAGTTTAATGGAAAACAATGATTGAAAGGACACAAGGGATTTTTGTTTTGTTGATGTTTTCCTTGATCTGAAGCACTGTGGGGAGAAGCAGAAGCTTCTGTTCATGTCCTAGATATGTCGCATTGACCAACATTAAAAACCCTTTTTTTTGGAGGTTTCATCAACACTATCTACAAAACTTCTTTTTGAGCGTTCCCCCACCCCGAAACCAATACTGTATTGCTGAAGATGTGTTGCCAGCTGATTTGATTAAATTCTCATAATGAATAAATTAATGCATGGAATATCTACAGCAAAATAATGAATAAGGAAAATTATACAAGACTGTATAGAAATGCAACTAGTTCTGTTTTTAATTTAGCATCATTCTTCTAAAGCATAATAACAAACATCACAGTTACCTGTCTGTTAAGTGTGACTGCATTAGGCTGACATTTTGTACAAATGCCACCTGGCCATGGAGGATGTTCCTTACAACCTGACTTTATTTTACAGCTCAGATTCTCAAGATTCACAAACTTGCCCCTGAAATAAAACCACTATCTTGTATTCCTTCAGGACTTTATAGGTTCTCTGTCAATTTACATGACAACACCAGTAACAACGACTGGAAAAATAGTTTCTTAACTATGATTTCATTTTATCAGTTGTAAAACAATTGAGACTTTCTATAACTTTACTACACAAACTAAATGAGGTAAGATTACAATTACTTCTAAAATACACTTTATATCATCCTCCTCATGGCCCTTCAGCTCCGTTTGCAGAAAAGGTCTTCAACAAGTCCTCAGCAAACCTGCGACATCCTGCGACATCCTGCGACATCAGTTCAAGGTCTTTCCATGCCTTTTTAACCAATAATTTAAGTTGGTCTCAAATCTCTTTCTCTGTGTGTTTTAGTCTCCTGCTATTTTTCTTAGCCTGGGGATACCAGAACAAGGAATGCTATCAGATGGTTTCCCCAATATGTGGCCTACCCAGCACCAGCATCTTTCCCATTGATAACTGTGTGCTTCTTTCCATCAATTCGACATTGCTGATATTGTCATACCATTTCACTCCTTCTATGTCGGCATCTGTGGCCTAATGGATATGAACGAAGTTTATAATCCAGATATACCAGGTTCGAAACCTGCTGCAGGCGGTTTGGTAGCAGATCGCTTTGTGTGGATTTTTAACAATGGTATAAGCGCCGTACCATTCAGAAAGCAATGGCAAACTACTGAATAAAAAAAAATTGCCTAGAAAAATCACAAACAGCCAATAAAAGCTGGGGTTGATTGCCACGTCCTGTAAAGGATAAGCAACTAACATTCTGCACAAGCACCTACTTATAAAAGCCTGCATCTTCTTGGTTTTTGTATTTGCTGTTCTTCATATTTAAGAACCAAACTTCCTTAAGTTTAATAAGTTTATTTTGTGCTGGAATTGATTTCTTTTGATGTCAATATATTACACAATGCAATGAAAGCTTCTTGCCTTTAATATTTTGGTTGTCATGTCACTGTGTGTTCCTATAACTTGTCTATGTTGATGCAAAGATATATGTAAAAGTTCAGAACTTGCTGGGGTGTTCCTTTAAATGCAGAATGGCTGGCTATCACTTGATGCACTTATTCTCATATTCTTGGTCTTTTCTGTGTGTATTTTCAAACCCCATTGCTGTGACTTCTTAAGTAACTATGCTACATATAGGACGAGCAGAAAGCACAAGAAGAAAGTGAAGGTGTAGCTGTAATGCTGTCAAAGGAACTCAGCAAAACTCAAAAGTACAAAAAGAAAAATAAAGATAGACATTATCCAGTATTATACGGCAGTTAACTGGCAAAGAACAATTTTGCACCAGACACTTTATATGGTAGATATATTATGCTACAGCAAAGCCACAATAGGTGCTGCTAACTTTTAATAGGCAAGATTAGCATGTAGTTACAGAGGGTCTCTGAGGGGAAAAAAAAATTGGACTGTTGCTACCTTAGGCATGCCGTAAAAGGAGACTAATATGAGGTTGTGTATGGGGTTGGATACCTCATCATATAAAACAAACTGTTGGGATGTAAAGGAATTCACGCTGCTCTCACATAAATGTCAGGGTCAGGCCTTTAACCAAGACCCTGAAGCACCTCCACATGGTGCATCCTAGAAACAGGCAACCTTAGAGTTACCTGGCCAATGCTTCAGGGATTAACTAGTCACACCTGGGTGGCCCACCATCATGACTTCCCCTGTGGTGAAACATGTTGAGAACTCAACACTGCACACTTACAACTTGGGGGAATCATTTAAGCTCCAGACATAACTCCAACTTTTACTTGGTTGGCTGTATGCAGGGGGATCTTACAATGACTTGGTGACAGGTAAAGGAAGCTGGCTCTGCACAGGACGTAACAATTCCCTGGGACAGCCCAGAACCAGAGCATAGCATTTTAATCCTGCATATTTGTAGATCTCCCATGAATGGCGGGGAAAAAACAGTATGCTGACCACCCTTTTGTAGCCTGCCAGGCCAAGATAGAATGCCTGGGAAAGAAACTAGAGTTCCAATTCAACATGCTTCTGTCAGTGTAGAATGGCAGAAAAGACATAGGAAAAGCTTATACATACAATGTACATAATGTCAAGGATTCTCCAACTTGGCATTGGCTGCGGAACAGTGACAAGCTCAGCAGCTCTAGTTAATCATCTACAACAAAACTAATAGCTACACAAACCTCTGCTGCAAGAGCACATTCTTCTTCTTCGTCCTGAAAAGGACGTTGGTTGCGTTGTGTTGCCGTTTACAGCAAAGCTGCGATATCTGCACCTTTCGGCCCGACACATCCGACTTCTGCATGGCATTTTTTAGGACCGGGTTTGCCTTCCCACTTCGATCCCTACTCTCTCAGCCAGACTGCAGTGATGCAGCCTGTTTCCAGGACCACCACTTGGAAGTAGAGTAGGGTCTTGGTCAGCTTTGGTTCGCTGACCTTGACGCAAGCAGTCAGCTATGGGTCGCTGACTGCATTCCACTTTTGACGCGTCTTAGGTCCGCAAGAGCACAAGAATGCTTTGAGGCAGACTTCCTGCAAGGGAACCAGATGCAGTGGTGGCTCCATAAGAAACGAAAAGGGAAAAGAAGGAGTGCATGCATATACATGTGTGAGGACACGCATACACACAAACAAATGCAAGCAGGCACATACACACAAACAAATGCAAGCAGGCACATCTTGAAAACTAACGGAAAATAGAATGAGGGAGGGAATAACATTCAATAACTTACTTGTCTACACCTCCAGTTAATTTCCTTATGTATGAATGGAAGGACAAAAATTTGATCGGTGGATCAAGAGCAACTTTGTCAGACTTTGCAAGGTGGGTTATAATTACAGATAAAATGTTTATTATTTCAGACACCATCTTCAGTTTGCTGAGAATAGCTAAATGGTTAAATAATTTAAATTATTCATTATTCCAGTCTGTATAACTGAAAACGTAAGTATGTTGTAATTTTTATCTAACATTAAGACTCCAATTTGTTTCTATGGTTGCACCCCTGCCCCCTTTAAAATTGTATTGCTTATTTTAGAAGAACTGTTATATTTCTTGGACATTTAGATTTTCTACTTAGCTTTATTATTTTATAACTTTTTTTAATGATCACTTGCTTTTGTTTAGTTTGCCTGTCTTTCAATTTCCATTCAATTGTAAAGTTTTTTTAAAATAATTAAACTGAAATATTAAGGATAGTCAAGAAAGAATAGTGTCAAAATCTGTAACATTACACACAATAATAAGATATTGCTCAGTGTAGACAGAATATGACTACTGTCCCCTCCCTCAGGCATGTCGTACAAGACAACTAATATGAGGTTGCACATGTAAAACAAACTGCCACAGAAACCACCGCTGCAGAAGCATGTGAATGCTTGGTGCAGGCTTCCTGCAAGGGTACCAGCTACAGTGGTGGTTCCATGCTCCATAAGGGGCCCTATGGGGTACGATGATGATGAATAATATTAAACGATACAGTACAAGTTTTCAATACCTCAAAGTATTCTAATATATCTTTGAGACAGAAGTCATGTGCAGTTCTTAACAAGACTTACGTTTATTAAAAAAAAACATTTGTATACAACCAGTAATGACACACATAAAGTTGCTACCTCAAGAGGAACGCAGTGAAGACATTTGCCTTGAGGTCCATGTCTGCAACTGAAATCAGTGATTAAAAATGTTTCAAGCATCAAGCTAGAAAATGTCTTATTTACAACAATATACTATGAGGAGTTTTATATTCAGTATTCTCACATCATATTGCTTATAAATGTTCTTAAATATCCACAAACTATCTACGGACTCAACTAATGTCCCTTCAAAAGAAAAAAAAAATTACAAAGGACATTACTCTTTAGCCCAACGTGATCTAAATAATGCAGGAAACCCAAGGCCTCTGAGTCATAAATAAATAAACTGATACAGGTAAATAGCAGGCACTTGTAAGATAGAAATGAGGATACTAGGCAACAGAACATAACAGAAGTGTTAGGCTTAACATTTCAAACCAGAGATTATCATCTCCATTCAGATGGTGCCCAGTTCAATTTGCCAGGTAAGCCTATCACTTGGACTTTTCTGTTGTCTAGTGACCTCCTTCTGTCTGCTATTTAAGTAACAGACAACAAAACAGTTCAGGCTTAATATAGCTTAGTGTTTTATAAGCAATGACACATGACACCTCCTACCCTATTGTTAAGTTGACTATAACTTATTCTTCATTACGCAATGACATCATTCAATTCACTCTCAACATGTTTCTACACTCGTAGATACAAACTTTCATTTAATTCCTTAATTTGAAACTGCTGCCTCTGCAACACTCCTGCCCAGGTGGGCAATACAGCACTCAAAACCACTTTATAATCCTTATCCTAATACTATAAAACTTCCCCAACCCTCTCAATGACTGAATTGCTGAAGCAAAACATTTCTCCCTGCAAACTCACAACTGTTCATTTCGATCTCTATAAATTTTGCCATCTTCCTCCCTCAACAGTCTGTCGACCTCATCTTCTTGTACGTCTGGAACCACAGTCGCTAAACCTGTTTCATTACTTGAGCCTGGCTGTGTATAAGATGCTGGTGTTGCGGTGGCCGGCTTGCCTTTTCTGTTGAAGTCCATATACAACATGTCTCCATGCCTGTTATCAGCATATAAAATAGTTTGTTCATGGGTGATTAACAGAAGCTCTACATTTAATCCACATAATGTACTAAAAATAAAACAAGGAACTCAAAAGAAGGGGAAAAAAAAAACTAATTTAATAAATGGAAACTTACATAAAAGCACTGTAATTAATTTGAAGTCAAGAAATAACACAACTGTACAGAAATGATGACTAGCAAACTACGTTGTGCAACAAGCTGCACAGGTTTTCTCTTGTGAATATTGTTATAATTATTTGACCATTATATCTATCTGCAAGATGGTTAGTCAGGTTAAAAATAATATGTTAATAATAATAACAATAACAACACAATTTTACATCAATACTCACTTAATGTTGTGGTCACTCAACTTTTTGGAACGAGATGCTCGTAAAAAAGACTTCTTGTTGCGATCCTGGTACAATTCCCAACCAGTGTCTCCAAGCCCAAACAACTTTTGTACCTTAATTGATCAAACAAAGGAATCCACAGAATATATATATAATTTTTTTTTTTTCTATAACCAGCGGCACTCGAGCTTTCCAGCTCTTTCGGCCCAATGACATGTCATTGCGAGGCTGGGGGGTCAGTGGACTTTCCTTCCAACCCGGTCAGGAGCTTCGCTCCTTCCCATCCACACGGGATTTATGTGCAGGAGCCGTTCAGGTTATTCAGTCAAATTTCCGGTCGTAAACATTTCTTCAAATGCCGACGGCCGGGTTTGAACCATGAACACCTGGTCGCCAGTACAACGTTGTAGCCATTACACCAGCGCGGCTCCCAGAATATATATATATATATAATTTTCTCACCATAGCTGTAACCCAGATCAAGACAAAATATCTTCCAACACAGCAAAAGTCTTCTTCAATCAATCAATCAATACCCTTTAGCTCCCCAAGGAGCATAGGCCTTCAGCAAACACATGTCAAGTCCCCCTGTCACGTGCCATCCGCTCAAGGTCTTTCCATGTTTTCCTCATCATTTTCACTTCTGTATCTAGCTCTCTTCTCCATGTGTTTTTTGGTCTACCTCTGCCCCTCTTTCCGTGGGGATTCCAGAACAAGGACTGCATTGTAATGCTATCAACAGGTCTCCTCAATGTGTGTGTCCTACCATTGCCAGCGTCTTCTTCTCAACTCTTGTTCCACCGGCACTTGTCTGGTTCTTGTCATCAATTCCACATTTGTGACTTTGTCATACCATTTCAATCCTTCTATTCTACGCAAGCATCCGTTTATGAAAGTCTGTAGCCTTTTGGTTGTTGTTTTTGTTGTTCTCCATGTTTCAGAACCATACAATAGGACTGTCTTGACATTTGAGTTGAAGATTCTTATTTTTGTGTTGGACATGATTTCTCTTGATCTCCCTATGTTTCCCAATGCAATGAAAGCTTTTTGTATTCTTATTTTGATATCATTGTCTGTCCCTCCAACCTTGTCTTCTTCTTCTTCTTCTTGCGATCGCATCTTTGATGATTACACCATCAGACGAGTTCTCATGATGAATTCGACTGTTGTTTGAAGTTCCTCTTTAACTCCATATAGCTTTGAGTTTAGTGTTGAGTCATTGGGCCAGTATATCTTTCTTAACTGGTCATACAGAGGACAGTCCTGTAGAACATGCTCAGCAGTTTGTTCGTTTAATCCACATGTGCACAGTGGTGAAGCAGACAATCGTAGCTTGTGCATGTGTTTATTCAGTTTGTTATGCCCTGTCCTGAGTCGAAAAATAGTTATCTGTCCCTGCCGGTCGAGAGTGTGATAGTCGTCTTTGGGTTGGTTCTGTTCTCTCCTGATAGTCTGGATAGCTCTCTTTTTCTCAAAGTATGTGACTTCATTATCTTCTTGTTCACGTTCTACTCCCTTTTTTGCAAGTTTATCTGCCTTTTCCTTTACGGGTCCACCACACTGAGATGGTACCAACTGACGTATGGTTCTCTTTTTGGCAGCTACCTTGTTTAGTTCATTTCTCAGATGCGGGAGTTTACCACCCTTGAGAGCTTGCAGGACAGACAGTGCATCTGTGAGAATGACTACTTGGTGGCAGTCAGAGTTGGTGTTATAAATCATATTTGCAGCTTGCTCTAGAGCTTGAACCTCAGCGTATAGTTGGAACAGAATTTACCAGTGGGAATGTGCCTAGTCTCATAGTGGTTGTCAGGATATGAGATAAAGATACCGGCACCTCCATTCCTAACAGCATTAGTTGCTGATCCATCTGTATAGGCATGTATCCATGATTGATCGGGATAGCTTTCTTGGATCATACTCAATGTAGCAGTTCGTTTTTGCAGATCATTATACTCACATCCACTTGTGAGACCACTGACTGATGTATTAATTTGGAGGGCACTGCTGGCCTGCTCCCATGGTACAGGGTATAGGGTGGGCTTCAGTGGTGTTGTCTTCATGGATAGGTCTTCTTGATGCTGTCTTATAAGTCTTTTCCCCCGATGCACAAAGCTGCTACGCTTTAGACGTCCCAATGCCAGATCATCTAGTCTTGCCTTCATTGGGTGCATTGGCATACTGCAACCTTGTCTATATTGCTGCCAAGATATGTGTACGATTCTACATCTTTTAGTGGTGTTTTTTGAAGTTCGACCTTGTTATCATTTCTTGCATTTATTCTCATAATCTTTGTCTTTTCCCTGTGTATTTTCAGACCCATGTGTTGTGACCTCTCATTAAGTATTTTTATTTTGTCTTGCATCTGATTATGGTTACGAGACAGAAGAGCCAAGTCATCTGCAAAATCCAGATCATCAAGCTGTTTTGTCAGATTTCACTGGATTCCATTTCTGTTGTGTGATATCAATGTTTTCATAACCCAATCTATTGCTAGTAAGAAAAGAAATGGAGAAAAAGGGCATCCTTGTCGCACTCCCGTTCTAATCCCAAAAGGTTCTGTAAGTTTCTTATTTTTCCTGTCTTCTATCTTGTTTATGGTTTCTGTTGTTATCCATGCTTTGTGCTGATGTTCTCTTTCTCTCAGTACTTCTCCACGTCTCGTTCCATATAATTTTTAACTTGTTGCCAGTGGTCTTCTGTATTTGCTTCATATTCCAGCTGTTGGAGTACTTGGTATTTGTTGGATACTGTGACTGAAAATTTTTCTCTTATTTTCTGATTTCTTAGATATCCCACATTATACTGTTGTCTATAGCTATGTGCTGTTGCAAATTTCTTGAGTTTTAATTTTGTTTTGGCTAACAGAAGATGGTGATCTGATACCACATCTGCTCCTCTATATAGTTTTACATCATGCAATGATGACCTAAACTTCTTATTTATGCATATGTGATCAATCTGATTCTCAGTTCTGTGGTCTGGTGATATCCATGTTGCCTTATGTATTCTTTTATGTGGAAATATGCTACCTCCTATAGTTAGTTGATTTGAAGCACAGAAGTTAGTTAATAGTTCCCCATTCTCATTCATTGTACCTAGTCCTTGCCTTCCCATGATTTCTTCAAAGCCGGTGTTGTTTAAAACAAATCTTAAAAACTGATATGATCTTTAGAACAAATTAGCAGAAAGCCTCCAATAAATGGTAAGACCAAAGCTCATCATGAACTGAGAGAGGTTAGAAGTGACTTCCAAACACCAAACAGTTTGTTGTTATTTAACTAGGGCTGCCGAGTTTTTTGCTCTTTTGCAGTCAATACCAATTTTAAGACTTGGTATTATCTACACTGTAGATCTAGGCTTTTCTACCATTTCCAAACGTGTTGAGTTGAAGTCATGAGCTCCAGTTTCTTCAGCTTGGCTTGCATGCAAAGGATAATCACATCTGGTCCCAAGCTAAGAGGAAGACGCTCATGGCATACCGTGCATTCCCTGCCATCCAAGGGGGCTCTCCAAATATTTTTTTTTTTTTTTTTCTTATCCAGCGGCACTTGGCTTTCAGCCCTTCGGCCCAATGACATGTCATTGCGAGGCTGGGGAACCTGAGGACTTTCCTTCCAACCCGGTCAGGAGCTTCGCTCCTTCCCATCCACAGAGGGTTTATCACAGGAGCCATTCAGGCTATTCAGTCAAATTTCCGAATGCTGGTTTCTCAACATGTTGCACCACAGGGGGAATCCCTGGAAGTGTGTGGATGATTGCAAGAGTCGGTGAGGTTGTAATTAGCCTCACAGACCGAGGTTCACTTCCACATCTGTATATTATAGCACTGTGCTTATCTTGTGGTCTTACAAAGATGACTCCAGATATGCTTCCATGCATAAACAGTAAGAGCATATTATAACTCTCTGTAATAAAAAAAACTAGGGGTCTACTAATGTTAAAGGCTGAATAGCAATACAGACTAAAGCACAGGGAAAAACATTACAAATACACAAAAACAGCCCAAATTTCTGTTCAAATTACATTTCATATATGTGAATAATTGAACAAAAGCAGTAACACATCGGCATTCTGAAATATTGCTGTGCTCGCGCACCCCCCCCCCCCCCCCCCCGCCCCCCCCCCCTTCCCCGTTTTAAGGGATCTATAAAAGGTATTAAAAAAAAACAGTGCCTCCTGTGTACTCCTGGGGGGAAGGGGGGACTCTGGCGAGACAAAGAAAGGATAGGAGCACTGCTCCCTCTGACATGTCGTACAAGGTGACTATGTGAGGATTTGTATGGGTTTGCAACCTCATCATGTGAAACTAATTGCTACAGAAGCCATAGCTGCAGAAGCATATGCTTTTATACAGGCTTCCTGCAAGGAAGCCAAATGCAGTGGTGGCTCCACACTATGTAAGGAGTAAAAAATAAGTAATGAATGATCCATACTGAAATACTGAGATACTTTCACAAGAAAGGCCTTTTAGAGTTCTTTGCAACGGTTTATTTAAAAAAAAAAGGCATCAAAATGTGAAAGCCTGGTGACAGGTTATACATATTTGAAATGTAAAATTCTGAGCAAAGCAGGTTTAAAATGTAAAGTCATATCAGTGTTACAAAAGACGTCGTAACTGTCAAGTGCATTTTAAAATGTATTTGTACATTCCTGACAACTGTGTTTTCTGACAGCCGGGAAGCTAAAATCTCAGGAGGTATACAAATATCAAAATCAATATTTTTGGCCAAAATATAAGTTCTCTGTGCTTCTCTTTAAGTTAGATATACTGAAATGTTTCACAGATTTCACTGCACAGCATCAAGTAGCCTTACAATTAAGGATCAGACATGTTAAACAACAGATCTGTAGATCAGAATGAGCAGGGAGCCTATTCAAACAGAAAAAAGTTTTACTCCTCAGAAAATTATAACTTCACTGACCTTTTCAAGGAATGCCGTCATGTTTTCAACAAAGATAGTATGTTCTGGTGATTTATGCGAATACTTTTTAACACTTTAAATGTCACGCCAAAGTCACAATGATGTAACAAAGATACAGCATTTATAATACTTTCTCCATTTATAATACTTTCTAACACTTTGAATGTCACGCCAAAGTCACAATGATGTAAAAAGATATATCATTTATAATACTTTCTCCATTTATAATACTTTCTAACACTTTAAATGTCACGTCATAATCCCAATGATATAGCATTTATAAAACTTTATTTCTAATACTTTCTAACTTTTAAAATGTCACACCAGTTACTTTTTATGTAAAAAAATTACAAAATGACAGAAGATCAGCTGAATGCTGTTTGTAAACAAAAAATAAACCCAAAAATTTACTGATCTGATTTCAAGTAATACTTAAATGGTACATTAAATGTATGTTTAATACAGTTTTAATTTAAGTGTTAAAGAACTGAAATATTAACCAAATGTCAAAAAAATTTGCAATAACTGCAATTTGACTAATAAGTTTTAGTTTTTTTTAAATTCCAGAAACAAAATAAAATAAATTAAAATCTAAAATGGCCAATAAACTGATATTACAAGAGCAAAAATTGCTGGCTGCTTTGAGGTCATGTGTTGAACATGTCGTATCTCAACGTTGAACTCTAATGTTAATGTAACATAGCATTTTATGTAATAAAATAACAGTTTATTCTGTTTTTGTTTCATGTAAACCAGTTGGACAGAAGTGAAAAAAAAAAAAAAAAAAATAGGGAGGAATTTTTCAATTACAGTGTATAGGAAAGCCTAAGTTACTTTGCGACTGAAATAATTTAGTAGCATCACATAAGTAAACAGAGCAAAGGCTAAGGCCTTGAAAACTGAAGCAGAGTTTATAATGACAGAGGAAAGCACTGAGAGACAAGTTGCTTTCTTCACAGACACACTGTCAGTAATTGCAACGCTGAAGCACCAGAATAATGCAGACCTGGATGACCTTAAGAGTAGTACTTCACAAACTATGTCAGCAATTCAAAAGAGATGAGATACAATGGATCCCATCTTATTACAGCATCCCCCCAAGCAATGAAAAGGCTGACGGACTGGCAACAGAAAGTAGATAGTTACCTCAGCCTGATAAAAGCATAAGTTTTGAAGAGGCAAAGAGTTTTATCAGAAGTAGATACAGGAACAAATGGGATGCAAAGCATCCAGGACACCAAAAAAAAAAAAAAAAAAAAAGATGCATATTACCAGCTCAGCAAAAGAGAGCAAGTGATAATCTTCAGACTCCACACGGGCTACAACAGATTGGGATACCATCTAATAACAAGCTAAAGATAAAAACTACTGATGAGTGTAACTGCAGCACCGATAAAATGACTGCTGTACATCTGCTTCAAAGATGCCCAACATATGAGGAATAGAGAAAGCACATATGGCCGTCACCAGTACCATTCATGGAAAAACTCTATGGAAATACAAATAGCCTCAGGATAAAGTTTTTCAATATGTTCCCTCGTGGGCACCCTTTATAACATGTACAGTGTCCAGCTGATTCTCCAGTTCCTGCCACATGTTTTGCAGTAGCACAAGTGCAATCAATTTCAATGAATGTGACCAATAATACTTCATGGGCTAAGGCTGCAAATGCTGTATCAGTTATCCCTAACACTTGTATCTGCTCAAGGTTATTGAACTTCATAATCCGGTGAATAATTCTCAGACGCCCTGTATATTTAAAACTGTTAAATGCAATTTCAGACCTATTTAATGTACTAACAAATAGCAAAATTTGTTAATATTTCTTTTTAATTACTAAAGAAAAAGGAGATGTCTTCTACGAACTAAGTTCGGCCACATCCTTAAATGGTTGTTTTTATTATTATAGTTAACCTTTTTTCCTAGATGCGTTGGAAGAAACTCAAACAATGACAGAGTACTCAGGCTGCATCTATCTCCTTTTTTTTTGAAAAAGCTCAAAAAAGGGTAAAGGTCATGGTTAACATTAGCATTAGCAATTATTGACTGAGAATTGTTGCTGCTTATTATTTACAATATGAAAATAAAATGCGGGAAACAAGGTTACAGTCTGCCGTTTAGCGACAGGATTTAAGGTTAAGCTTAGGATGTGGAGACAGAACAATAGCCCCTGACGCAAACCTAATCTGTGTTTCAAACGTTTACAAAAATAAAAAAGTGCTATCAGTATTCTGTAATTCATCCTAATAACTGTGTGTGCAAGGAGTGAGAAGGAAAGAGTACAGGCTGAATCACAGAACAGTGGACACAAGCTGCCATGTCACCCAATATGCGATCGGTAAGTTGCCAAAGTTGGTCTGTACAAGCATGCACTTTTTCAATAGCACTTACTTTTGTGGACGAAAATGCTGATGCTATTTTTCGAGCTTTTTTAGAAGGTGATCTGGAGATGCAGTCTTTTTCTTTCTTTGGTCCTTGGCCACTGACTGACAAAGCTATCAGTGACAACCACGCCTGGTAGCGTCTTATAGGGCAGCAACATACTGTCTCTACTTTGCTCTATCAGCAGCCATCCATCATGTGGTGCCCCAGCTCTGGTTCATGCTTTCAATCTCTGCCTCCACAGTTCTCCGCCAGGTAGCTTTTAGCTGGCCTCGCTTTCACTTTCCTTCTGGAGTCCATAGCTTGGCAGATTTGGTGATGGTGTCAGGGTCTCTTTTGAGGATGTGGCCAACCCAATTCCAGCGTCTACTCGCTAAGATGGTATGCGCATGGAGATGCAGTAATAAGTGGAAATATATATATATTTTTTTAAACATACAGCTTCAATGGCTGTCACTCAATATTTATTAAAAAAGCTTAAAGCAGTGTTAGGATTAAGGTTAGAAACTATTTTTTTCTCTACATTGCAAGACTAAGAGTAACCCTAAATAGTAAGACTAAACAGCTAACAGTAACTGTGCTTCCAGTGTTTTCTTTCTGTAAATGATAAGCAGCTACAAATCTCAGAAAAATAACTGCTAATGTTAACCTTAACCATAATCCTTATCCTAAGTCAATCTGTTTTCAAAAATTATTATTGACACACAAAAAATGAATGGGGTAGTTATGAATCATGAATTGGGCTACTTATCAATCACAAACTGGGCGACATGGCTCCATGTGTCCACTATTCTGTGATTCAAATGAAAGTAGGCTAAAGCATGTGTAACATGGATAGAAACAAGGAATGTACACATTTCCTTAACTCTTACAATCCGGCAAGCCCCGCGAAGTGGCACGCGACGGTAATGATAGCTAAACTAGCGCGTAAAAACGCGGTTTTAGCTCCCGTATAGTAAGAGTTAATGCCAGTCGATATGTCAGCCATGTCACCAAATATTTCAACTCATCTAGTTTTCTTCATTTCTGCCGATGTGGCAATGTCTCCCAAATGGCTATTAATACATCAAAGTCTTGTGTCGGCATGGCAGTTTCGCTTAGATCGGTTAAATAATCACCACAGATTTCATTACAAATCGTTATGAATGTGCAAAGCTTAAGAGAAGCATGAGTCTGGTTGAATGGAAGTAGGCATGTGTCACTGATGACATATGCAGATTTGCAGTCATGGGTGGTAAGTTTGTATTTCATTATTTTTATTTCATGTACGGCCTGCTCAAAACAGAGTTAGGGTTAAAGTTTGGATATGCTTCTAATAAGTGCAAGCGGCACGGTGACTTATGGATACGCACCTGGTCGACAATGTTTGTCTATCTTTTATTCGTTAGTTCTACACGCCAGCTACAAGACAGCTACAAGAAAAATGCCAAGAACAGCACTGTGACCTGTACACAGCTTTCATCGACTTGACAAAGGCGTTCGACACGGTCAGTAGAGAGGGTCTATGGAAGATCATGGCAAAATACGGCTGCCCAAAGAAATTTATCACAATAGTGCAGCAACTGCATGATGGAATGCAGGCTAGAGTTCAGGAAAACGGTGAGCTATCAGAGCCTTTCCCCGTCTCAAATGGAGTTAAACAAGGGTGCGTACTTGCACCGACTCTGTTCAGTATCATGTTTTCTGCTATGCTGACTGATGCTTTTAGAGACGGGGACACAGGAATCGACATTAGTTATCGTATTGATGGAAAATTGTTTAACCTTAGGAGGCTTCAAGCAAAAACCAAGGTCAAATCACACACACCATCAGAGATCTTCTGTTTGCTGATGATTGTGCCCTCAATTCCTTCTCAGAGGCTGATCTGCAGCATAGTGTGGATAGATTCTCCGAAGCCTGCGCCAACTTTGGGCTTACCATCAACACGAAGAAAACAGAAATCATGTACCAACCAGCTCCTGGCACAGTTTATACTGAGCCAGTCATCAAGGTTAATGGTGAGAAACTGAATGTTGTGAACAGATTCACATACCTTGGTAGCACACTATCCCAGAACATTGTCATTGATGATGAGGTGAACACCAGGATCTCCAAAGCCAGCAGCACATTTGGCAGACTATACACCAACGTTTGGCATCGAAGTGGCATTAGTCTACAGACAAAGCTGAAGGTATACAGAGCTGCGGTGCTTCCAGTGCTGCTATATGCATGTGAAACATGGACTGTATACAGGCGCCAGGTAAAGAAGCTAAACCACTTCCATACAGTCTGTCTCAGGAAGATAATGAACATCAAATGGCAAGACAAGATCCCGGATACCGCCGTTCTTGACAGAGCTGGTATCCCTAGTATTGATACTATTCTGATGCAGTCACAAATTCGCTGGGCAGGTCATGTAGTCCGCATGCCAGACCATCGACTGCCAAAGATACTCTTTTATGGTGAGATGCAGAAGGGTAAACACTCCCATGGTGGCCAAAAGAAGCGCTTCAAAGACACGTTAAAGACGTCATTGAAAACCTTTGACATAAACCCAGACACATGGGAAGCTGCTGCGCAAGACCGAACTGCTTGGCGCACATCTCTTCGTAAAGGTGCAGCAGCATGCGAATCATCCAGAAGAGCAGCAGCAGAACAGCGGAGACAAGCTAGAAAGGACCGTGAAATAAAACCTTCACATGAAGCAAACATTCCCTGCCCACACTGTCCAAGATCTTTCCAGGCCCGCATCGGGCTCTTCAGTCACCTTCGTACCCATAGACTAACCTAACATATTCTTAAATAATTGGATGAACAGAGTGGTCTTCATCACCCGTGATGGACGAACAACCAACCAGTTCTACACGCCAACTCTAGTATTCTACGTTTCAGCCACATTATGCAATAGGCCTATCTTTTTTTTGTGTGTGTATTTTCCCATAGACGCGATTCTTACGAGTTAAAAGAAAGTCAAGAGTCCAGCTACTTTTAGGGTCAATCTAACTACTTTCTTAGCATCATCTAGCAAGAAATAATTTTCCGAGTTGGCAACAACAGTTGAGCATTAGACATAGGCTAGACTCAAAACTACAAAATGGTGCAACTTACAATGTCGGACATGGCTGCAGTTTATCAAGCTCTTTGACAGTTATGTAAATGTTATGTTTTATTCGTTTAGCCCCTTGCGTTTCCCTATTATTTAACGTTCAAGCTATAAACAAGATCGACTTTGCAATCCAGTCCCTATGATACGGCATTTTCGGCCATCAATGTTTCGATATCGTCTGCTTCTCGTTCTCACGAGATTTTTATTTACACGTACTTTAGGACATACACTTATTTGATGCACGTATATGCTTGTTCTGAAACAGATGAAAAAAAGACTGCCATTATTTACTCAAATTTTGCAGATATTATTTATTTTCATATTTGTTATTAGAATACTATAGGAAATATGAAAACGAAGCACCCTGTTTTATTTTAAACATTATTAGCACACCCGTTGTCAGAGTAAACAACATGGCCACAACCAAGAAACAACAATTGAAACGAAAAACTATTATTGTGTTATAATATTATTATAGTTTTTGTGTTATTAAATTTGTTAGTATATTGTATCTTCATTATCTCTGACAAATAAAATACATTCGGTCAAGTACTCCTGTATGTGTTTCAAGTGATCTTTTTTTTTTTATATTAATGAAGAAAAATATCCCGTTTAACCTCTGATGGGTTATAAATTAAGATATATATTGTTTTCAATTCCAAATAACATGAAAAACTGCCGATATGAGAAAGTGGCATCACACTTGTCAAATCATTGTAAATAGGGACAATCACAATTGTGCTTATACGTTAAATAAATTTAAAAAAAAAATAAAAAAACCAAACAAACAAACAAAATCAAGAAGAAACTCTGAACAAGAATAATATTAAAGTGAAGGGGTGTAAAGGCCTGGCGGTTCCAGTTATATAACTGACTTTAACAGATAATTAATTGACTTTCATCTGTTAAAAGTCATAAGCATTGGAATAACAGCATCAGACCTTCACATTCCCAGCCACTATATATTAACATTTGTTCATGTTAAATATTGTTTGACTATATTATGCAGTTCCCTAGGTCTGTCTACTCTTAACACATCTTCTATATTTATGGGTAAGTTGGATGCTTGCAAATAATCTAATATTTGTATTCTCATTTGTTCATACCTCTTACATTTTAACAAGAAATGTTCTATATTATTGTCTTGAAGACATACTGCAAAGTAAGGTTCCTCTATTCTGAAATAGCCTTTTCCCAGCTGTAGTCTGAGAAGTTTCTTATTACTGGGAATTTTCAATTCCCTAGATATCTGACATTTTCTTGCTGGAGCCTTGAACAACTTATATGCATGTCTTCCTTTCAGATTTTTATCCCACTCTGTTTTCCATTCATGTTATTAAATCTTTAATTAAGCTCTTAATCTCCGATTTACTCGTCCCTACATTTATTAGATTTTTATAAGATCTACCTTTCTTGGCTTCTTTATCTGCCTTTTCATTTCCCTTTATGCCAACATGGTATCCAAGCAATTAAGACTGAACATCCTCTGGAATATAAGTATGTAGTAGCCAGAAATATCTCCTCTGCTATATCAGGTCTACTACATTCTCATAAGTTTCTGAGATCTGAGACATGAATTAGGTGCAATATTTGGTCCTTAATTGACAATGAAGACTACAGTTGAAATGAGAACATTGTGTCGTGTTCTTCAGTGTCCACCAAATAGTTACCCATGTCATTAGGGCTAGGATTAATGTTAGGGTTTAGGATTCCTAACACTTACCCTTATTACTGCGTCTCTGAATTCTTTTTTACGGCCGTACTGAACACACGGCCCACTGTTCTTCATTTCAACCGACTGTACATAGGCCAGTACCTTTCAACCAATGGTGCGCATCATTTTGACTGGACGCTACTTACTTGAACTTAAACTTACCGCACACACAGCTAGTTTTCATCCTTCCCTACCCATAATGTTATTTTATATATTCAGTGTATCGTACCGATTCTTTCTTGCCTACCTGTTAGTCTTCACACGTTTGATGTGCACCAGCAATCTCTGTAAGTCCAGTCTCATGATGCTGACTACTGGTGGCTGTCTACACTGCTGGTGTATTTCCTTAACATTGTTCTTCATTCATCGTATTTTTGGTGTTGACTGAATTAAATATGCATCAAAGTATTGTGTTCTCAAAATGCTGCATTTGAACTTGTACTCTTGGTTAATGAACCATACAATACTATGGGTATTGTAAGCGTTTTATGCATACCCTTGAAATGCAAAGAAATTCACGTTGCATCAGACCACTGACCAAGATTTTGAAGTATTTCCACATGATGCATCCTGGAAACAGTCAACCTTATGCGCTCTCAAGTTGCCTGGCCAATGCACAGTGATCGTTTAACTGCACCAGAACAGCCTGACATAATGACTCTTGCTGTGATGCAGCATGTTGAGCCCCCAGCACTGCACACTAAGCTTGAGGGAATCACTTGAGCCCAGACTTAACTAAAGAAATACCAGCAGAATGAAAGGAAGACTGTGTAGTCTAGTTAAGTTGTCCAAGAAGGGAGATTTACAAGAGTGCAGACATTCACTCATTAGTTCCCCAAGAAGCCTTAAAAAACACATGCTACGTCCTTCTGTCACGTACGTATTTTCAGATCAAATTCTTTTAAGGTCTTCCTCATCATTTTCATTTCTGTCTCCAGTTCTTTTCATGTGGTTTTTGAACTTGAAGAATCACACCTACAAGATGTGAAATCATGCACATATCTTGGCAGCAGTGTAGTCAAAGTTGAAAAGATGGACAATGTTATAAAAGTAAGAAAACAAAAGGCATGAGGAGCATTGACAGCAAATATATGGAGATCAAGAGAAATCAAGTCCAACACAAAAATGAGTATCTTCAACTCAAATTTCAAGTCAGTCCTACTGTATGGCTCTGAAATATGGAGAACAACAAAAAAAAAAACAACCAAACAGCTGCAGACCTTCATAAATGGATGATTGCATAGAACAGAAGGATTGAAATGGTGCGACAAGGTCACCAATGCATACCTGTCAACCAGTACGAATTTTTCGTACAATGTACGGATTTTTGATACTTTTAGCAGTGTACGGCCATACAGACTCGTTGTACGGATTTTTACCCCCCTTCCCCCCCCCCTCCCCCCTCCCCAATTTTTTTTTAAAATTCTTAAAATATTATCCAACCCAAGTTTTTTTAAATTTTGAATCAGAAAATATTTTCTAGCCCAGGTTTTTTTTTTTTTTTTTGTTACCAATTTTTTTTATTTTTCATTCCGGAAATCTCGGCGTTCGTTTTTAAACTGAGGTCTCTCCCAGCAACCAATCAAATCCTTTGGCACTCCTCCGAATACCGGTCCCAGATGACTCAATACGGTTTGTGTTAGAAAATATCCCTTACAGGGCCTCATTTTGACATATAATAAAAAATATATGAGTAGAAATGAATGGGAAACTACTCTTGAAACATAGAAATTGCTAAAGAGGAACTTTTGTCGCCCGGTGAAGTGAAGTCAATACGTATTAATAATGTTAGAAGGTTATATGTTGAAATTTTCGCACAAAAGTTGTAAATCCTGCCCGAAAACATGTTTTTTGTGACTATAGCGCCACTTAAACTCTGCTAAATAAGAATGAAACTTTCCACGACTAGTACCGCCTTGGTAACGTTGTTTCCTCTTCGCTTGCATCCATACACCTTCAATAGTTTGGGTGTGAATTTCATTGTGTACAGGGTCAACGAAATTATTAGCATGAACAACAACCGTATGATCATAGATGCCATGGTTTAGTCGACCAACGTTGTTGAGTATTAAAATGTAATTTTAGATTTTTGTTCCCCATTTAATGTCGCCCCTGAACCGGCATTACCAAATGAAACCCTGTAAGGGATATTTTCTAACACAAACCGTATTGAGTCATTTGGGACCGGTATTCGGAGGATTGCCAATCCTTTTATACCCAAGAATTCAGCAAACACTTTGAATTCGGCCTCAAACGCTTTTGTTTTTCGGCGTGACATCACGTATTTTTAAAGTTACCTGTTATCAACGACGCCATTTTGTTTAAAAAAGCTAAGTACTTATAACTTGGTTAAATATTGCTGTGGTTTTGCTTTGTTGCAATTTAATCGCGGCCTTAATCTTTCCAGTTAGGCCTACATTTTGCCCCTTAATATATTTCCAATAAATTGTCATAATATTATGTGTAGGCCCTACATAACTAGAAAAAAAAGTTTCTTTGCGTTGAGTAGGCCTACTTTATTCCAGCGCTCGAGATTAGCTGCTTTATTTTTTAATAAAGTGGCAATCTGTTATCACTTTAAGCTACCTTCTTCTTCTTCTTGCGATCGCATCTTTGATGATTACACCGTCAGACGAGTTCTCATGATGAATTCGACTGTTGTTTGAAGTTCCTCTTTAACTCCATATAGCTTTGAGTTTAGTGTTGAGTCATTGGGCCAGTATTTCTTTCTTAACTGGTCATACCCCTGTAGAACATGCTCAGCAGTTTGTTCGTTTAATCCACATGTGCACAGTGGTGAAGCAGACAATCGTAGCTTGTGCATGTGTTTATTCAGTTTGTTATGCCCTGTCCTGAGTCGAAAAACAGTTGTCTGTCCCTGCCGGTCGAGAGTGCGACAGTCGTCTTTGGGCCGGCCCTGCCCTCTTCCGACAGTCTGGACAGCCCTCTCCCTCTCAAAGCACGTGACCCCACCATCTTCCCGCTCACACTCTCCTCCCTTCCCCGCAAGTCCATCTGCCTTTCCACCTCCGGGCACACCACAATGAGACGGTACCCACTGAAGTATGGTTCTCCCCTTGGCAGCCACCTTGTTTAGTTCATTTCTCAGATGCGGGAGTTTACCACCCTTGAGAGCTTGCAGGACAGACAGTGCATCTGTGAGGATGACTACCTGGTGGCAGTCAGAGTTGGTGTTATAAATCATATTTGCAGCTTGCTCTAGAGCTTGAACCTCAGCTGTATAGTTGGAACAGAATTTACCAGTGGGAATGTGCCTAGTCTCATAGTGGTTGTCAGGATATGAGATAAAGATACCGGCACCTCCATTCCTAACAGCATTAGTTGCTGATCCATCTGTATAGGCATGTATCCATGATTGATCGGGATAGCTTTCTTGGATCATACTCAATGTAGCAGTTCGTTTTTGCAGATCATTATACTCACATCCACTTGTGAGACCACTGACTGTTGTATTAATTTGGAGGGCACTGCTGGCCTGCTCCCATGGTACAGGGTATAGGGTGGGCCTCAGTGGTGTTGTCCTCATGGATAGGTCTTCTTGATGCTGTCTTATAAGTCTTTTCCCCCGATGCACAAAGCTGCTACGCTTTAGACGTCCCAATGCCAGATCATCTAGTCTTGCCTTCATTGGGTGCATTGGCATACTGTTGTACTTTTCCATCTGGATCATGGGACAATGTCTGTAATCCAGCAACCTTCTGCATCTCTGTTATTGGTGTAGTTTTCATGGCTCCTGTAATGAGCCTGAGAGCTTGATTTTGCACCTTGTCCAAAGACTGCAGATGTGAGTTAGCAGCTGATGACCATGCTGCTGAGCTAAACTCTCAGTGTGGTCTTATTACTCCATTATAAATCTTCTTTAGATTTCGTTCATTTTAAACCCTCCGAGTGCCCATCACGCAGTGTCCCCGGGCCCCTCCCTCCGCACTCTCAATATGCTCATTCCATGTAAGCCCTTGGTCAAATGTCACCCCAAGATAGGTGGGGCAGCTCTCTTCCCCGACCACGGCCGTCCCCAGGTGCTTAAGCTACCAACTCGTAAATAATAATTTTGTAAATTTTGGGTGGTACATTTTTTCTTCTTAGATTTGATATTCTGTTCATAATTTTGTTTATTTTTTTATTTTTTTGCTGTTAGCCGTTTGCTTTGTTCGTTGTATTTTTTAATCATTCTCTTCGTCTACAAAGATTATTAGTTGAAATATTTCATCCACTGAATGATGGCTGAGCCTAATTCAAAGAAACAAAAGCTTGCAGGTCATGGTAAGTTTCAGGTCGAATGGGTTAAACTCTTCCCTGGCATTGTAGATGCATCCAAGTTAGGATCAACCCATGCTTTTTGTAGATTATGCAGCAAAGATATTAAAGTAGTAGCTTCAGGATTATATGATCTGAAAGTACATTTTAAATCGAAATTGCATGAACAAATGTTTGCAATGAAGAAGGGAGCATCTATTAAGACCTGTTTTGCTCAGTCAAAGCAGGAAGAGGGTGGCATTATAAGGGCTGAAGTTTTATTTGCCAATTTCATTGCCCAGCATAACTTAACTGCATCTGTTGCTGATCACTTTTGTGACTTGGCGCCTGTAATTTTTCCTGACAGTGATATTGCCAGAAAGTTCCAGTCGAAGAGGACCAAGACAACACTTATCATTAAAAACTGCCTGGTTCCATCTGCAACAGAACCAGTGATAAGGCTGTGCAGGGAAACACCCTTCTCATTAATGGTTGATGAATCAAATGACAAGAAAACAGAGAAGCGGTTAGCTATTATGGTGAGAGTTTTTGAAGAAGGATTGGGACAAAGAACGAGATTGTTGGACATGCCTGTATGCAGTGGTGGAACCAGTGAGGCGATATTCGGTGATGTTGATAATCTGTTCACAAAATTTCATATTCCATGGAAAAATTGCATCGGCTTTGCAATGTCATGGTGGGGAAATTAAACTCAGTACTTACTAGGATCAAGCAGAGGAACCCTTATGTTTTTAGTATTGGGTGCATTTGGCACCTTGCAAATTTATCCACACAGACTGCAGGAGGTTCATGAATGCGGACACACTCACTTCTATTTTACAGTGTAAGATTAACATTGATACATGCTGTGCAGACTTTAAGCCCACAAATGCAATTCTGCAAAGTGCTAAAAGTGCATGTGTTGATTATAATACAAAACACTATACATCGAAAGAACAGTGTACATCATGATCACTAAGTTTTTTATATGTAAAGAACAGTTTGAGACTATTAGCATGTTTTATATCACAATAATTCAAATGCTAATAGATTTGTATATGTCATTTCTCATTTTAAAACTGTATTGCGTATAATTTATAAATATATTTTTTGCGTAAGGATTTTTGGGTGTTTGTAAGGATTTTTTTGGTCCGGCGTACAGATTTTTGTCTCAGGAGGTTGACAGGTATGCCAATGTGGAACTGATGACAAGAACCAGACAAGTGCCAGTAGAACAAGAGACGAGAAGAAGACGCTGGCGATGGATAGGACACACATTGAGAAAACCTGTTCATAGCATTAAAAGGGAGTACTTATTCTAGAATCTCCAGGGTAAGACAGACAGAGTTAGACCAACATAACACATGGAGAAGAGAACTGGGGACAGAAATGAAAATGATGAGGAAGAACTTGAGCTGATGGCACGTGATAGGAGGATGTGCCTGCTGAAGGCCTATGCTCCGTGTGGAGCTAAAGGGTATTGTTTGACATACTTACTTGACAGTTAATTTATTTTCCTACCTGAAAAATGTTGCTGTAAAGTGAACTTTGCACTGTAAGTCTAGAAACTGCCATTGCCTTTCACATTATCATACTTCTTGAGTGGACATTCTCAACATTATATAAGACAATATGAAACAGCAGGATTCATCTTACAAACATCAAACACAATCTACAAGTCACTCTGTCCGCCGCTCAACACAAGTTGGCATTATATTTACACCTTTATTATGTTTTTTTTTTAAATTATACACATATTTCTCTTTAGAAAAATATATTCAACTTTTGTATTTAAAAAAAAAAATTATTTTATGAGCTTTATTATGAAAATATTTATTTTACTATTATTATAATGAGAATATTTGTCACATATATTTTTGAAGTAAAATCATTGCTTTGTTATAATAATAAATAGCAATTACGTTTGCTGCAAAAACAATTATGATTAGCTAACTGCACATCTAAGACTTAAGTTCTTTCTTGCAACTGCTTGGTTATAGTCCGTTCGGAAATTCGTGCCCACAGAAAGTGTCAATTTTCTCCAAAACTGTTTGTTGTATGGACATGAATTTTCCCATGCAGTCTCAGATTTTCCATGCAGTTATTAATATATTTTTTGCCCTTACAAAACTCATGTCATGTTCGAATTTTCTTCTTTACGTTATATAAAAAACTCTTACCCTTGTCTGATAATTTTTCTTATTTGTCTATACTAAAAATTAACCCAGACAACAGTAAGTATCTTTCTTTTTTGCTTGAAGTCCTCGTTTAGCAGTCACATGAAAAGGACGTTGTCCTGAAAAGTTGCGTTGTGTCTGTTTACAGCGGAGCTGTGATATCTGTGCCTTTCGGCCAACACATCTGACTTCAGCACAGCATTTTTTGGGGACTGGGTTTGCCTTCCCTCTTCGATCCCTACTTTCTCAGCCAGACTGCAGTGATGCAGCCTGTTTCCAGGACCACCACGTGGAAGTGGAGTAGGGTCTTGGTCAGCTCTGGTTCGCTGACCCTGACGCAAGCAGTCAAGCTATGGGTCGCTGACTGCATTCTCTATTGCTGCGTCTTTGGGTCCCATATATATGTATATAGATATATATATAGATATATATATATATATATAAGGGAGCCGCGGTAGCATAGTGGTTAGTGCACTGGCTTCCTAGCTCAGTGGTCTATGGTTTGATCCCCAGATAAGGTGGGATTATTTTTAGGCTGCAAACGGCTCCTGGGTCGACCCAGCCCCAATTGGGTACCAGAGCAACTTCTGGGAAGGTTAAGGCGGCCGGCGTGATGCTGACCACATCACCCCTAGTGTGCCGATGGTCAAGAAAATATGGGCCTAACACCATATTCCCAATATGCCTCAATGGGCGTGTAACGGGATCCTTTACCTTACCTTTTTATATATATGACAAAAACCTCAAGTAACATGGCAGGGTGCTGGTGAAAGCAACAAAAATTGCACAGGAATAAAAAAAATACTTCTTCCCATGATGCTTAAGTGCACAAGTGGAAATAAATGGTGAAGTTAGTCCAAAAAAAGGAAACCTTCACTTTTCAGTGCATAGTCTTTACATATTCAATGTAGATAGGAAACTCTCAAAGCCTTTGTGGTGACAGAATGAATATGATCATCAGATGGGGACCGAATCATCAAAGTAGGTCATAATACACTTCCTGAATGTTCGTCTCTTGCTGATGCTCTAGTCATGACAAGCATAGATTGAAATCACAGTCTACATAATCATGTACAACTTGGTTCATGATTGAGATTAAATTCTGATAACCAGGTTTTTCCTGCTGCATTGACATCCACAAATTTTGTGTTTCTCATACAACGTGAAAATAAAAATACAATACTGAAATATATAAAAACATAAAAAGAATTGTGACAAAACAAATTACATTAAAGAAAGTTGCTTTAATTTTTGTGTCCCTTCATTTACATGCTCTTTTGCATTCTTAACATATTTGTACATGTTTGGACACACAAACAATAAATATGATCTTTCAAGATACCTCTTTCCTTGGGTTTATTTTCAGCATCCGTTGCCATAAATCCTTCTTCAATTTCTTGGGTATCTCATCTCCATTCATTTCCTTTTCTCTTTACGTCAGTATATGACAATATGTCAGTGATTGTCTTGCTTTGTTAGCCATTTCTTAAGTCTCTCATCTTCAGTCATTTCCCATCCTTCCTGGAGTTTCATGATTGTCTAGCTTTAGTAAGCTTCCATTTGCTCAGCATATCTGAATTTTTTTTTTTGAATGTGTAAGTTTATGTATTTTATGTGTAGATGAATACAGCTTGAATACTTTGCAGATCAGTCATTAAAAAAAAAAACTGAGTTGACAATCCTAAAAAAGCACAGTATTTATTTCAGAACTGCCTTTTTCAAATACTGGTTAAAGAATGTTTCATAACACCTTAACAATAATAACCAAAATGTTTTTAAAACAAAAGTAGGGTCAACTGGAAAATGATCCCATTATATTTTAATTTACTCTTCCTGCGTCTATCCAAAGGTGGTAAAATGCTGCTCTTAATTAATGGAAGTCCTCAAAAACATTATGTCTATATGAAGCAAAAATGCAAAATTTCTCACAATGTTGCAATCATAACTATTCACATCTCTCTAATGTATGTTGTGTTTCTGCTTGTGATATTCAATTAGAATTTGAGTACCTAGCAGAAGATGAAACAATGGGAGTGGTGGCAAAATTTGTTAAATACAGCAAGGCAGCATGCCAGGCCTTGGAATGGAAAGAAATAATGAAATGTTGTGATGATTCATGGCATAAGCAGCTGGAAAAAAAGAAAAAGAAAGATAAAGTGAGTGCATACTTCCATGTGAACAATAAAAACAACAACCAAGAAGTAACAGACTTTAATAATAAGTGCCTGCATAGAATTTAAGGACTGAAATGGTATAACAAGATCACAAACGTCGAAATGATGACAAAAACCAGACAAATGCCAGTGAAACAAGAGATGCTGGCAATGGATAGGACACACAATTGAAGAAACGTGCTAACAGTATTACTGTGCAGTCATATTTCTGAAATCCCTAGGGTACGAGAAGTAAAAGGAAAGGTAAAGGATCCCGCTACACGCCCATTGAGGCATATTGGGAATATGGTGTTAGGCCGTATTTTCTTGACCATCGGCACACTAAGGGTGATGTGGCCAGCATCACGCCGGCTGCCTTAACCTTCCCAGAGTTGCTATGGTACCCAATTCATGAGGCTGGGTCGACCCCAGAGCCGTTTGCGGTCTAAAAAATCCCACCTCAACTGGGGATGGAACCATGGACCACTGAACTAGGAAGCCAGTGCGCTAACCACTGCGCTACCGCGGCCCCCAAGAGAAGTAAAGGTAGACTGGAAAATGCATGCAGAAGAGAACTGGGGACAGAAATGAAAATGATGAGAAAGACCTTAAGCTGATGGCATGTGATAGGAGACAGAAGGCAGCGTTCAAGGCAAACGTGCAAGAGCAAGACAGCAATATAAGTGTGAAGATAACATCAAAAGATGGACAGGAAAGATTCTATCAGAAAGCACCATCACGATAAGAGACAGAAGATGTTGGAGATCCACTGCAGCCGACCTTCGATGTGAAGATGGCACCAGATGATGATGATATATGCATAAGAAAGAGAGATACATGGAGAGTAAGACATTCTGAGCATAGCAAGAAAATTAAAATGAGTAACTTGCTGCCATAGTAAGTCATTTTGACACAGATAACACTGGACAACAAATTTTGACTTTTTGTGTCTATCTGAGATTAAACCAAGTTACCTTTATGTTGTTTGGGCTGCTGAATATGAAAATGGCCGTTAAAACCCCAGATTAGCTTTAGTTTTTTAAATATCTATAAAACAAGTTTTACACATTTGCATATACATACCAAATGATAATAATACTCATAGCGGAAATGATTCACCGCGACGCCTTTTTGCCTGTCGCTTGTAATGAGTTTCTGGAGCATCTCTCACAAGGGTCCAACAATAGTCGGCTAGCATTGCTACATTTCATTTCCCTGGGTACGTTTTTTCGAGGGTAGTAATGTCCTGATGAAATCGTTCCCCATGCTCGTCACTGACAGCACCGCAGTTAGCAGGGAAGAAATCCAGATGAGAGTGTAAAAAGTGTAATTTCAAAGACATGTTGCACCCTAGTCTCTCGTAGCGCTGCAAGAGGGTTTCTACAAGCTCCTGGTAATTGTCAGCCTTATTGTTTCCTAGAAAGTTTGTGGCCATTTGCTGGAAAGCATTCCAAGCTAACTTTTCATCACCTGTGAGGATATCATCAAAACGCTGATCTCGGAAGAGCTGACGTATATTTGTGGTGACCTGAAGGTCATTGCCATCTTGATGGGGCTACAGCAGGGTTACACAAAGCTTTGCTGTTTCCTCTGTCTGTGGGACAGCCGTGCCAGAACTTCCCACTACAAGAAAAAGGATTGGCCCCAACGACAATCACTTGAACTGGACAAATACACCTTCCTTGATTTTGGCCTCACTAAGACTTGGAAATTTATCACGAAGGTGTAAAAATCCAGCCCCAGTTCAATCCAAAAATTTTACAAAATTCTTCATTAGTCCAAGTTTGATGTGGAGAGGAGGGAGCAAAATCTTGTTGTATTCTACAAGTGGTTCGTTAAGTACATTTTTTTTCCACGGTTCAAGTGATTGTCATTGGGGCCAATCCTTTTTCTTGTAGTGGGAAGTCCTGGCATGGCTGTCCCACAGACAGAGGAAACAGCAAAGCTTTGTGTAACCCTGCTGTAGCCCCATCAAGATGGCAATGACATAGAGTTCACCACAAATCTTCCACTTATACTTGTCACAGTTGATGGTGTGTAACAGTTGTTTCTTGTTGTTGTACGTTTCTTTCATGTGGACTGCATACCCGAGTGGAACAGATGGTAAAACGTTACTATTATGGAGCAGCACAGCTTTTAAGCTCAACTTGGACGAATCAATGAACAGCCTCCAATCATCGTCTTTGTAATTGATGTGTAGTGCTGCCATCAGACCCACTATATTAACGCAAGCAATGAGGTTATCTGTCATTTTGAAATATGGAAGCAGATTTTTTTGCCGAACACAAAACACAGACACATGCACATTCTCTTCTAGAAGATTCCATTGCTGCAGTCTAGACCCCAACAGCTCTGCTTTATTTTTTGGCAATTCCAGATCTCTCACTTGATCATTCAATTCACTCTGGGTAATTTTATGTGGCTGTGCAGACTCTTCAATAGGCACGAAATCAGGATCTCTTGATGTAGAAGCTTTCACAGGTGACAGATGTCCACTGGCCTTATTATCTTCTTCATCATCCAGAGTATAAGATTCTGGTGTGTCTGGAACAGGAAGTTCTTCTCCGTGAGGCACTGGCCGCATAACAGGGAATATTCGGATAGGTCACAGGCCACTTTTTCTTAGGAATACCATGTCCAATTGGAGGAGTCATGCAAAAGTAACAATCATTAAGATGGTTTGTCGGTTCCCTCCACACCATTGGAACTGCAAAACGCACTGATCGTAGTTTTCGGTTCAACTAGCAGCGCAGATTCGTTGCACAGGATTGACAACATATGTGTGGTGCCCAATACCGGTCCTGTTCCCCGATCTCACAACCAAATAAAGGTTGTAAGCTTTCTTTATCATCGGTGTAATGGGTCGCCTTTGTGATAGCAAAGTTATTTGTCCGCAAATATAGCAGAAATAATCATAACTGTTCACACATTCATGAGGCATCTAGAACGACACATCTGCACTCACAGAATCCACAACACAAATGATGACAAGGAGGAAATGTGGTTGCAATGACTGCTACAGACTGCTTCATCCAGTTGGCGCTCAAGCCTATCCATCTCGTGGGGAATCACGCGCCAGGGCTATAGAAAAGAGAAGGACTGGGTCATTCGCGTCGGGAAGGTGAAGCCACCAGCCTACTGACGACCGACCCCCCCCCCCGCCCCCCCCCCCCCCCCCCCCCCCCCCCCCCCCCCCCCCCCCCCCCCCCCCCGCCACCCCCCCCCCCCCCCCCCCCCCCCCCCCCCCCCCCCCCCCCCCCCCCCTCCACCCCCCCCGCCACCCCCCCCCCCCCCCCCCACCCCCCACCGCCAACCCCCCCCCCGCACCCCCCCCCACCCCGCCCCTCCCCCCCACCCCCCCCCCCCCCCCCCCCCCCCCCCCCCCCCCCCCCCCCCCACCCCCCACCCCCCCCCCCCCCCCCCCCCCCCCCCCCCCACCCCCCCCCCCCCCCACTCCCCCCCGCCCCCCCCCCCCCCCCCCCCCCCCCCCCCCCCCCCCCGCCCCGCCACCCCCCACCCCCCCCCCCCCCACCCCCGCCCCCCCCCCCCCCCCCCCCCCCCCCGCCCCCCCCCCGCCCCCCCCCCCCCCCCACCCCCCCCCCCTCCCCCCCCCCCCCCACCCACCCACCCCCCACCCCCTCCCCCCACCCTCCCCCCCCCCCCCACCTCCCCCCGCCCCTCCCCCCCCCCCGCACCCCCCCGATCTTGAAAACCCACCCCCCCACCGTCTAGAGCTAATTCGCAATTTTTAAGTTCATATTCGTGATCAGCGTGTCCAAATTAGTTAAAAATAGCTACTTTTGTCTCGGATACATTTTGGCTGTTGTCCAGTGTAATCAGTAACAGACTAAACAGAGACCATGTTAAGTTGGTACATGTCCCTGCAAAATCTGAATTAATTTAGTGGAATCTATATTGCCACCAGATATAACACAAACAATGTTGCCCTCCCCTGCCTGTCCATCAAGGGCAGCTGCTAGAGGTGCTGCACCAGCTCCTTCTGCAATTACATGGTTCACTTCAGCCAACAGCTTCACGGCTGCTGCAACTTGCTGCAGAGTCACTACCAATGAACCATCAAGAACACTTTTAACCAATGGCCACATTTCAGCTAGAACTTCACTGCTTCCCATTCCATCAACAAAACTGGCAGTGTATTGACATTTGACTGGATGACCTGCTTTTAGAGCTGCAGATAAAGGTGCTGCTGTGTCCACCTCACAGGCATACACCTGTAAAAAAAAATTAGTCTCTGTTAAAAAAATATTTTTTTAAACAGTAGTCGTATAGCAGATATTACCATGGGAGCCTGAAGTCAGTGCTAGAGACTATACTAAGTCTAGCATCAACAAGTGGGGTGACCAGTTCTCTTCCTTGCTGTCTTTTCCTTCCCTAACTCAAGACCAAAGTCAGGTACCCATTTACAGCTGGGCAGACTGGAGCATGTCGGTACCAAGAATCGAACCAGGGACCTTTGCCGTGAGAGACCAGTGCTTTAACCACTGTGTCAATCGGATGCTCTAAAAATATATACATATATAAACTGCACTCTCCGCAAGCTACTAAAAAACCACTTGGTTATTTCACCCTTACCATTGAGTTCCCTGTGGAGCACAAGCCTTTGAATAAGTTCATGCCAAGTCTTCCTGCTCTGTGTCATACATTCAAGGCCTCTCCATGTCTTCTTTATTCCTTTCACATCTGTTTCCAATTCCCTCCTCCATGTGTTTTTTGGTCTTCCTCCCTTTCCCTTACCCTGAGGTTTCCAGAATCAGGGCTGTTGTGTAATGCTGTCAGCTGTTATTCTCAATATTTGTCTAATCACCAGCATCTTTTCCTCACTTCCAGTTCCACACTTCCTGTTTGTTTGGTTCTTTCCATTAGTTCCACACGGGTAATTTTGTCATACCATTTCAGCCCATCTATGTTGCACAAACAACCATTTATTTATGACAGTTGGTAATATTCTCCATATTTCAGAGCCATAATGCAGAATACTGCTAATGATGACTACACAGAATAATTTTCTTTAACAAGCTGACCTTCACACTTGGATTTTGTCCTTTAGCTGCAAGTGCTATTCCTGAAGAAAGACCACCTCCTCCAAAAGGCACCACAATAGAATCAACCTCAGGAAGGTCTTCTAAAATTTCAAGTCCTATTGTTCCATTACCTGATGAGGAATTATTATTATAATAAGACTAATGGAGTTCATGTTCACAACCACCCCCCCCCCCCCAAACAAACAAAAAAGCAACAACAACTGAGATATTTCATGGTTAAAGATAGCGTAAAAATCACTAGAAAGACAAGTTACAGCTAAAAAGACAAAACACTAATAAAAGAAAACTTGTTTTTCATTTGCAAACATCTTATGAGATGAAAGGATGTAATTTGAAATGTATGTACTGCTATAGATAAACAATATTTTTTCTTATGTTTGCAACTTTGTGGCATCCCATGTGTATGTCCATATTTTCCAGTCAAAAATGTCTTTTATGAACAAAAAGCTTCATAAACCATCATAAATCTGAAGATATTATTATTATTTTTTTAATCCTTTACTGCATCACTATTCTGAATTACTGTGCTCTCCACACCACGTTTCAGTACATTTGAAATATTTTACGTTAAGAAACCATGGACAGCTAAACAAAAACAAACAAAAAAGAGCAAGGAGGATGTCCTGAAAGAGGCCAGCATGCAAAGGAAGCATATTACACATATTAGAAGGAAGCATATTACACATATTAGAAGGAAGCATATTACACATATTAGAAGGAAGCATATTACACATATTAGAAGGAAGCAGTCCACTTTCTTTGGGCTTATGAAAAAAAAAAAACAGCTGGAATTCTGATGGAAAAGACAACAAAGACAGAGATATGTAAAAAAGCTCAACAGCAGAACTTACACTAACACCACTTGTCACAGGCAGTTATGAAGAGAAATGATCATCTACACCAGTAGGCACGGCACTTTAAGAAGAGGAATGCTGGTTTCAATGTTCCAAGGTCAATGATCATATGCATACTGTCACAGTGTATTTCTAGGCCATATTTCTAGATTGTTAGACGGTCAAAAGCCGTCCTGATAGTCATGTGATCAGCGGAGTAACAGAATGCACAAGTCTGGCATGAGTATAGTCAGTGGAGATTGGACTGCGATCCATGGCAGATGCAGTTTTTGGTATGCCAGCTTCGGCTGTCTGTGATATCTAGGAGAGTGACGTGGTGCCCGCCATTTGAGCCCTATTTCTAGTGTTAGCTATTTCTGCTAGTAGGAATTCCAGGGAAGTGGTTATTTACTTAGCGCTGAGTTTGGTACATGCTAAGTTTCTGTCGTGAATTTTCATAGTCAGTGTTACTATGTAGGCTTTTTCCTGCATGATGGCGCGGTGTCCATTTTAGGATTGTGGTAGCCAGATTACCTGTTCTGTACATTGATATTAGTACATGCATTCCGTGTTGTGGCACGTATTTAGTGGTAACGTTGTATTTTCATCAGGCCAGGTGTGGCCATATGTTTAATTGAATAAACGGGATATAAGCTGTTCATGAGAGTTAGTCATATGTCACCCACTGCTGTTGCGTCATGCCTCTGGCAATACGAGCCTGTGGGTAGTTTTTGATATGTTATTTAGGACACCAGTGGTATAGCCCTAGTGAAGGGGAAGGTAGCTAGCACCTTATTCCTCCCTTCACCTTAGCTAGTATATAAAGGCTTGTGTGAGAGAACAAAACTGTGTAAGAGAACAAAAAGAGAACCAATCCATAAGAAAAAAAAGACAGAAATTGATAAAATTAGGTCATACCTTCAGGAAAAACCAACAAGTAAAGCCAGACATGCAAGTTATTGAATTTTAATTTTATAGTTGATGAGAAGAGTGGAAGGCTAAAGAGAAGAATTATAAAAAAAAAAAAAAAAGGAAACTAAAGCAATTGAAATTTCATGAACAGAGCAAAAGTGAAGAGAAACTAAAATTGAGATTAGTGGCTTGCAACAACTGTAGCCCTATTTTCCAGAAAGTGACATGGACTGGTGATGAAAATAAAGATGGATCACAAATACAATTTCCAGGAGAGGTAGCACAGTGAAATGCTATTTTTATAATTAATTACCATATTTTAATTAAAATATACAGGCTTGACTTACAGCAACAAAAGTTATGTACAATAAAACATGTGATGGTATATGCTACTGGTTGCCATGGAAATGGTGGACATACTTACTTACTTAGTCATTCCCTTTCTACCGTGAGGTGTAGAGGTTTGGAAGAGAGAGCGCCAGACTATCCTATCGGCTGTCTTCCTCCTGGCATGGTTCCATTCTAGTCCTCGGTCCTTCAAAGATTGTCTAATGTTGTCCTCCCAGCAGACTCTGGGTCGTCCTGGAAATGGTGGACATACAGGATCTTAATGTTATATTTAAATTCACTAAGATTTATTTTTATATTCGTTAAGTTACAAGTTTTTTTTATAATAAATTTTTTATAACTTTAGAAGCTCTAGAACTTAGTACCCGGAAACTGTGATAAATTTGGCTAAATTTTACATTATTATTTGCAATATATCAAAATTTTGATAAGATATCACAAATATGATCCGAAAAAAAATTCATAAAAATGGAAAGTACATGTGCCAAATCTCATGTTGATTGATGAATAAAAAAAACAAGTTATAACAAAATTAGTAACATAGAACAAGGTTCTGAGATATTCATGGTTTTCTTTTTAAGAAAAGACAAATTTCTTAAGAAAATGCAATGTCAAAGTCAAAATACACCTGCTTAGAATGTGCTCTGAAAACTGATTTGGACGTATTTAGATTCAGGAGATTGTAAATGTTCAGAAAACAGGCTTATCCCAATGTTCATATTTTTTTCCTGTTTTGACTTACGTCATTCTAACCCACGAGCCGCATGGTGCACCAGGTTACCCTATAGATCTACCAGCAGGCCGCAATTCAATACGAATTCTGAATTCGAACAAAAAATTAGGAAATAATTGGCCATAGCTTGTTCAAATCATGTAAACACTTCCTGTGGAAAACGTGTTTTTAACTGGTAGGAAAGAAGTATTCTCATGCTAATGTTTTGCATACTTTTATCAATTAATGATGTCAGTAGGCAGTTTGTTTACAAGTAACATAGTCACATACATAACAGTCATAAACTATCAACGGATCAACTGCTATAAATTATTTCTAAATGAATTTTAGTGATATTGATAATAACCTATTTTCGATTCCGAGAAGGAAGTTTAACAAATTTGATATTTTAAGTAATAAATAAAAATTGCGTGAGACAGGACTGTGTAAGTGAAATTGCAGTTCAGCAATCTGTGACTTCACAAGAAAAAAATCATAAAAATGAGAATTTTCATTTGTTTGTGATCAAACTTCTTGGATTAGTTTTCAACTGGATAAATGCTTCGATTCCCAGGCTTTTACCACCAAGGAATTAAGTAGAGCTGAAATATTTATGGGCACAGCGGGCTGATCATCCGCTTGCCAGCCGCTCTGATTACGGAAACAACAATTGATTTTTTTGTTGTACCAATAAACGCCATTAGGCGTAACGGAACAACAATTAATTTCTTGTTGCCCTAAGACGCCTCTAGGCGTACTGGCCGCGAACTGCTTTGTCAGTTCGGGGCTAAGGATGGAAGAAGAAGAAGAAGAAGAAATATTTATGTGTAAAAGTCCAAAATTGTGATAAATTTTTTGTTTTCATTTTTTATGGTTTATATACTTCGCAAGACTTAACAAACAATTATTACATAAGAACTCAACATTGTTTCACAGCATTCTTCAGCTGATTTCCTAAAGTTTAATGCATAATACATATATCTGCCGAATTAGTATATATGTCTACTGCCTGTTTTTAAAACATCACTTGTAGAAAAAAAATGCCTGGGTTAGAATGAGTTAAAATGTAGTGCTGCTCCTTCCACTAAGCAGATGCTTGAAAAGGATCATGAAAAACTGGTTGCAGGAAACAGTCAGCAAGGTCTTTGGGTCAGGATCAATCAACAGAGTACCCAGAATATTAAAAAATAAAGTGGAAATGGGCTGGCATTCTTCTTCTTCTTCCTCGTTTGTCCTGAATAGGACGTTGGTTGCGTTGTGCCCGTTAACAGCGAAGCTGCGATATTTGCGCCTTTCAGCCGACACATCCAACTTCCGCACTGCATTTTTTGGGACCGGGTTAGCCTTCCCTCTTTGATCCCTACTCTCTCAGCCAGACTGCAGTGATGCAGCCTGTTTCCAGTACCACCACTTGGGGGTGGAGTAAGGTCTTGGTCAGCTCTGGTTCGCTGACCCTGATGCAAGCAGTCAAGCTATGGGTCGCTGACTGCATTCTCTATTGTTGCGTCTTTCGGTCCCGGCTGGCATTCAACAAGAAAACTATTCTGAATGAATATGACTTTTTTGGGGGGTTTGGTTAGGTTTTAAGCACCATCTTCATTGCACACGGACAACTCCATGGGAACTGAACCTGGTACCTTTAGAGTTAGAGGCAGATGAGTTACCTTTTAGCCACTCCAACCCAAAATGGAGGTATTTTTTTCTACAAGTGATGTTTTAAAAACAGGCAGTAGACATATATACTAATTCGGCAGATATATTTATTATAGCCACAAGAACCTACAAGAAGACAGAAAAGCTTGAGGAACACATGAAATAGTGACACCTTAGCAAAAAGAAACAGGGTGGTACACCTAGAGACAGATGGAAAGGCAGTGGCAGAGAGCTGATGTGAACAGAAGTATGTGATTGTTGTGACTCTTTCTGCACACCACAAAGGGTCCCATGCTTTGGAACTTTGTAGTGCTCAGGCAGATGTTGTATTGCGCTTTACTATGTGTAGAGACTTGTGATGTCCCTTTCTTTGGTGTGGAAACGGGATCAGTACTCGAGATGTGTTCAACGTTGATGGTCGCTTTTGGACTGTGTTGATTAGTGTTAGGCGTGCATAGATTCAAGTGTTTAGCCCCCTATGGTATGAGTATTAATAAGTTCAAGTAGTAACTTAAAGTGTATTTTAGAGTTATAAAGTATGTCTCAGCGGAGACCTAAAGAAGTGTGAAATATTATTAATTAATATGAATATTCATTGTGTGGACTTATAAAGATTATGGAAAAGCTTAGGCTAAATGAAATCATGTTTTGGTTTAACTGTCGGCGTAAAATATCTGGAATCTACATATTTAACAGTGGAATGTGTTTATAAATCATGATGTGTTCATGTACTCGAAGTTCTATGGACTTGTTAACAGAGTTATTCTTGGCCGCAATGATGTTCAATTAAACGTAAAATTTATTAATTCAAATTTACCCCTTCTAGTACTTTGAATGACTAGAACACTGTATAATAATGCTTGTTACCAAACTCCACATGCAACAGAACTTGGTAACCGTGGTCACTTACTCAGAAGGTGCACTGAGCGATTGCTTGAAAAAAATAGTTTTGTTATATTAATATTTAAATTAAAAAATAATATGGTATGGAATCAGTTTTACAAATTAACTCTTTTCAGACCTGATATTTTGTATCATTTTCTCATACTCTGACATATCTGACTTCTAATATTCCTTGATACATTTTAATTTGAAGTCTACCCAAGAGTGTTATACATCAAATTGTTTGTAATTGAACAGACTACCATATTTAGATGTAAAATTAATATTTGTTAAATTTATATTGATGTGAGTTTTAAAAAATTAAAGGAAAGTCAACAGGAAAAATACACAAACATTATTAACAAAGAAGACAAAAAAAAAGTATTATCAGAACAATTAACAACAGTCATATTTTATTGTAGTCTGACAATTTCTGCATCATATGTTACATTTCCAAAACAATTCAACATTAAATAATAAAATTATGCAAATTTTTGAAATGTTACATAACTAGGCTTTTTTTTTAAAATATTAAACATAAAAATCTTCCACTGAACACATTACAGTTATAAGTAGCAGCAACATCTTAGCTAAATTAATGAAATATAATTTCAGTAGACATATTTCTAGTGTAACACTGTATGATCACTAACACATAAGTAAAATCAGTTATGAGGGTGACATAATAAAGACTCAACACATCTTTATATATTTCCTACTAAGGCTTGTGGTATTCTGACAGACAATTCCTACCTGCATGAAAACATAAAAAAAGTATCGCAAACTTTACTTTAACTTTTGTTTTTCTTTCAATCTTTACAATCTGATAGCAAAGCTTACAATTTCTTTTTGTCTTTGTAAACTCGGGGTCCATGGCGTGCCGAGAAAAAACTGGTGGCTTTGAAGCAAGTGGTACATCATCTTACAAACATAAGTTCCCCAATTCCCTGATTAGTTCTTCTGTAAAATCTAGCTGACCATATCTAGCTGGTCTTTTCAGTTCTTCTACATCTGTGTTTTTTTTTCTGCCAGTCTTGAAATAAAATGTAAGCAATATCCAGAAAGTGAAAAAAAAAGAGTTTTCCAATATTTATTGGTCTTTCTCAAAACATTGTACTTGTTAATCAGCTGGTCACTCTTGTCCACTTTCATGTACATATTGTAATCCCTTACAAGATTTGGCTGTCTAACATTAAGTTCTCGAAAATTCCCACTAACTAGTTCTATGCTTAGCGAACCTATGGCCATTTGCATTGTGAATGCTTGAAACCAGTGTTATAGTTTTGTTATCTCTCCACCGCAGTGCTAGTAATTCTTCATCTCTAACCCACCGCACTGCACATCTGATACTTTTTTTTTCAAATTCCTTTATATTTAAAAGTGCAGCTGGAAACCCCTTTCTGTTTCTAAGAAATGTGCCACAAGCTCCAATCCCTAACTTCCACAAGTCCTTCAGTAACTGAATGGATGTATAAAAATTATCAAAATAAACCCTATATCCTTGTCTCACCAAAGATTTCAAAAGATTCATAACTACAGTATAAGCTAAACCAAATGGTCCATTTGCAGTGTTCCCACCTAAATAAACATCAAAGTCATAAGTATATCTACTAACAGCATCAGAAAGAACCCATAACTTCATCCCCCATTTTGTTAGCTTGTCTCTAATATACTGTCGAAAAGAATAACGCCCTTTATTTCTAACCATTCTTTCATCAACAGAAACATTTTGATGCTTTTTGCATTTCATTCTAATATATGTTAACAACATTCTCACTTTACATAGCTTATCTTGAGGGTCTTCAGTCTTTGGGCCTGAAACTGTTAAAAAACTCATTGTTGCTTTGAATTTGTTTCTAAACATAAATGCCCTGGCCCACAGTCTATTGTAAAAACTTTTTCTTGACCAGAGGCGATCAATACTTCAGGCTGGTACAAAACCAGCATACATTAGCAAAGCACAAAAGTGATAAAACTCCTCTGGAGTAACATCATACCATCCAGTAAAGACAGTAGGCTTGTTAGGTCCATGCTGCTGTGCATATTCATTTGTATAAGTATATAAACCAATAAAACGGTATTGAATTAGTTCTACAAATTAACGGTTCACATGAAACAAGGGACATTTTGGGTTTTACCCTTCGTCAGCCACAGTTACAAACAGGTGACAAGGACAGGAATTACATATAGGTACTACAAAAACATACGATGATGAGAAACATACACCAAATGAGCGATACAAGCAGATGGAAAAAGTAAACACCCACAGTGATGAGCAAAAAAAGAACAATAATAATACAAGAAAATCGTAAAACCTGAAAGAAATAACGAAACAAGAAAGTAAATAATCAACGAAACGAAAAAAAGAGAATGAACAAAACTTCGGAACAAGTAAAAGGTCACTTAGCTAGATCCGTAGATGCTTGGAATAGAACACAGAGGTACCTTGTCCAAGAAATCGTCTAAGGAAGTTTATTTACTTATATTCATTTGTAAACTGACACAGGTCACCAACAATGTCAGCAGTGAAATACAGTTTGAAGAAGTCAATGGGCCTCAAAAACTGCTTCATATTTTCTCTGGTCCTCACCTCTGACAGTTGCAGACCTGAAACCCTCTCAGGCAAAAAGGGTGGAGACTTGGAAGATGGGCCTTCATAAGTCCATCATAACCAAAACATCTGCAAAAAGAACAATTTAAAATTAATTTTTACAGATCAACAATAGAATTCAAAGTTACAGTTCAGTGTACACAGGAAAATTGACACACATTACATTTTCTGTACAAAGGAATACTGTCAATCATAACGTCATATGATGTAAATAATAAGACACAGAGACACAGGGAAAATGAGGTCAGAAAAATCAGCTGATTATATTTATTTCCTAGTGCCATGAGTTCTTTGTTAACTGTTTGAATGGTGAAATATTTGTTTCTTTTTTTCAAAAACAAACAGAAAACAGCTATACTGATTACAATAGCGACTAAAACGACTGTTTTACTGCTTTTAAAAATCTGCTGTTATCATTTTGGTAACGAAGTAACATTACCTTTGCATGTACGGCTGGTGATTTGAGTTGTTCTGAGCTGTATTTTCACCATCCGACTCATCCGATGTTTCCACATCCTCTGAATAATCATCAGAACAGGAATCTACATCACTAGATGCATTGTAGTCACTATCAGACTGCATTTTGTTTACGATGTGTTAAGACGAGTTGTTCGCAAAATATCCAACATGGCGGACGTACAAATGCGGTGTTTTCGTTTTTCCGCGTGTAATTTCAAAGTCAAAATAAGTGAAAGCTGTATATTTTTTAGCACAGATATAATTGTTAACATGTATTCTTAATTTAAAACATTGATTTGAAGTCAAAATTAAAAAATTAATGTGCTTTTTTTACTTCAAAAGTCATTGTTACGATCGGAACGATTTTTTAAATTTCCGGTTCGAACAGTGTTAATGTATACAGAAAACAATATATTAAAACAATATATATTATATATTAAGAACTTGAGCCAACACAAAAGATAGGAAGAGTTAATAAAAAATCTTGAATGATATATAGAAAATGTAAAGATCTGTCATGAGAAAACAATAACTAATCCTAAAGAATACAAAACAAAAATCTGAAATTCAAAATTATTTAAGTAACGAGCAAATATACAGCTAATAATAAACACACAGTTACCAGCTATTACTGATGGTTCAGCTACAGGGTGAATAAAAGCTCCATCAAAATCCTTGTATTTTCTCTGAACAATCACATCCCACCATTGATCAAAAGGCACTTTGGTCACTGTGGCTCCCATTGCTAAAGTAGGTTTGACTTTAGCCTCTGGAGCATGATCAGGCATTACAATCTGGCAGGGCAAAGAAAGCTGTTTTGCATTCCAAGCCAAACCCTGAAACAGTTTAATGTGGCCACATTTACATAACAACAGTCTCAATTTTGGCAATATTTTGTCCAAACTTAACTCTTACTATCCGGCAAGCCCCGTGAAGTGGCGCGGGTTTAGTACCAATTTTACGGCTCGCCCCGTGAAGTGGCGCGCGACAGTAACGATAGTTAAACTAGCGCGTAAAAACGCGGTTTTAGCTCACGTATAGTAAGAGTTAATAGTGGTATTTAAACAGAGAAAAAATCAAACATTTATTTTAATGACACCATTTACAAAATGCCTTCCATGGCCCACAACTGCACAAAACTAGATCAAGGTCTGTCACCTTGTAGAATATATTTTCAACTATAGTACAACAGTACTTCAACATTCACATTAAGTTGTGCGTATGAAAAGTTTCCCAGAGGGTGAGCTAGGAGTTTTACAGCAAAAATTAGGTTATGGGAACATAAGTCACAAAGTTAAACCCCCATAAATAATTTTCCTGAACTAATCTTCTTCCTAAAGTACCATGCCTAGTGGCATAATAGATTATGTCTCTCCATAACTTCCTGCCTCAAGTACAATTTATCAATTCTGTTGTTGACCTCCTTCCATGCCACGATGTCAAACTGTCCAGAATTTGCATCCTTTGTCTTCCTCTTTCTCTTTTTCCTTCAATCTTACCTGTTGCTACAATATTTTTCAGCTTTCCTCTTGCCCCCCAAAAGTAGATTGCTTCTTTCTAACTTGTGAAATAAGTTTCCTTCGCTCACCGGCTACTTTCTAGACATCCTCATTACTCATGAACTTTTTTTTTTTTTTTTCGTACGCCCGTTTATACTCGAGGTGAAATCTCAGGTTATTATGTCTAATCTGAGACTGATTTTACGTGAGTATCTCTTTTTCCCTGTATACTGGCAGGTGTCCTCTCGCCATTCAGGCAGATACTCACCGATTTCGGAGGTACCCATTAGAACTGTGTCGGCTGAGGAGCCGTTCAGGTTATTCCAGTCCCTGGTCAAAGGCACTCCTTCAAATGCCTTCGTCAGGGCTCGAATTATTCCAGTCTAAGTCCCGGCCGAAAACACTCTTTCAAATGTCCTCGCCAGGGCTTGAACCAGCGCAGTGTGGTAACCATTATACCAGCGCGGCTCCTAGATTACTGCTGCTTCAGGCATGTTTTAAAAGGCAATTCATATCTGGTTGTGCATGGATGGGGGTTGGGGGGGGTGAAGAGCTGGCAGCCTCAACATGCAAAACAACTTGCTAGTAACAGAAACCATCACTGCTACAGCACATGAATACTGTAGTGCAGGCTTTCTGCAAGGGTAACATAACAAAAATGTAGATGAGATCCTTATAGGTGATGTTTAACCTGAGACATGGATTAAAGTAAGAAAGCAGAAAGGCAAGAGGCGCTCAGAAATAAGGGGTGACAGGTAGAACAATGTGGCAATGCTCTTTTCCACTCTTGTGAAATGCAGCACTCTTTATCAGCGTACTTAGGCCTACTCATCAATATATCAGCAATACAGCAACAGTGAGAAGTAGTAATGATACAAAGATGGCCGTCTCAGAAAATAGTTCTACTTGATCATTTTGTTCACGTTTATTGACTGTTTAAAGTTGTTGGTAAAAAAAGAGCTCCACAGAAAAACAGTGTTATAGGTTAGTGGGGTGTTGTTTAACTAGGGCTGCTGAGCTTCTCGCTCTTTTGCAGCCAATACCAAGGTGAAGTACCCTTCGACATTTGCTGAGGGAGACTGAGCACCTATGGGTTTGCCCGGAGTGCAATGATGTCGATTCTGATTAACATTAACCAAGGTGAAGACTCCTTGGTATGATCTACACTGCAGATCTAGGCTTTTCCTGTGGTTTTCTGCCATTCCAAAACATGTTGAATTGAAGTCATAAGCTCCAGTTTATCCAGCATTGGCTTACATTTAAAGGATCATCACATCTGGTCCCAAGCTCGGAGGAAGCACATGGCATACTGTGCATTCCCCACCATCCAAGGGGGCTCTCAAAATATGCAGAGCTTAATACTGTGCCCTGGTTCTGGGTTCTCCCAAGGAATAGTCATGTTCCACACAGAGCCACTTCTCAGTTCCCCTACCTATTATGAGTCCATAGTGAGATTCTCCTGCATGCAGCCAACCAGGTAAAACCCACAGTACGTCTGGGGCTCAAGTGACTCCTCCAAGCTTAGCATGCAATGCTGAGTTCTCAACATGTTTCACCACAGGGGGCATCCCTGGATGTGTGAGGATGATTTCAAGAGTTAATGAGGGTGGCTTTAGCCTCACAGACAGAGGTTCACTTCCACATCTGTATACTACAGCATTGTGCTCAGCTGGTGGTTATATAAGAATGACTCTAGATATGCTTCCATGCATGTTTAGTGGGGTATTATTGTACTAATGAAGAAGATGGGGACCCAAAGATGCAGCAATAGAGAATGCAGTCAGCGACCCATAGCTTGACTGCTTGCGTCAGGGTCAGCGAACCAGAGCTGACCAAGACCCTACTCCACCTCCACGTGGTGGTCCTGGAAACAGGCTGAATCACTGCAGTCTGGCTGAGAGAGTAGGGATCGAAGAGGGAAGGCAAACTCGGTCCCAAAATATGCTGTGCTGAAGTTGGATGTGTCGGCCAAAAGGCGCAAATATCGCAGCTCCGGCGTAAACAGACACAATGCAACCAACGTCCTTTTCAGGACGAATGAGGAAGAAGAAGTACTAATGAAGAGATATAATGAATGTTATTATGTACTGTCATCAAAAGGCTAAGAAACTGGATTACAAAGTAAATAATTCTACAATAATATTGCTACTACATGTATTCACACTTATTTACTTCTTTGTTCTTATAAATATTTAAAATTGTTAAAATACCTTTAGTTTCTGACATTGTTATCTCACCTGAGCAAAGTTGCCTGCACTGGCTGTGCACACACCAGATTTAACTAAATCAGGAGGTAACGTTTTGATTGCATTGCAAGCACCTCGAAGCTTGAAAGATCCTATGGGCTGAAGGTTTTCCAGTTTCAGATATATCTGATGAGAAAATCATTCTGACATATTCAGTCCAGGGACCGTTAAAGACAATATCGGTTACAGCTAAAAACATTGGTAACAATAATTTTTGAAAATATACATGGCCTACCATAAGATTATCCCTTAGTCTTTAAACTGACTAAATCTGGACCTAGAAGGTTTTATTTCATAGTTCTTCAAGAATATTAACACTCATATGCACTTTGTTTGCTTTCTTTCTTTTCAAAATATGACAAGGATACTTGCCTTCAGGTATTGAAATATTACTCTCTCTCCCCACCATTTAACTCCTTTTAGTGCATGGATAATCTACATAAACTTTCTAGCAGTCTTGTTTTTGGCGCACTTGTTTCTCCCAGTTATAAGCCCCCAGGGTTTTAATGCCATGTTCTGTATGAACTTTCTTCTAATCTCAATCTCTGTGGTCTCCATATAAAGGATTGACTGATGCAAGATAATGTGGCCTCTATCTGATAAGATGGGAGGAGGGTAAAGTATCTCATTACACGCCCATTCAGGCATATTGGGAACATGGTGTTAGGATCATATTTTCTTGACCATCGGCACACTAGGGGTGATGTGGTCAGCATCACGCCAGCCACCTTAACCTTCCCAGAGTTGCTCTGGTACCCAATTCATGAAGCTGGGTTGACCCCAGAACCGTTTGCGGTCTAAAAAATCCCACCTCAACTGGGGATCGAACCATAGACAATGAGCTAGGAAGCCAGTGCACTAACCACTATGCTACCGTGGCACCCTGATAAGATGAGCTACAGCAGTAAACCATCAGTTTATAGTCTTGAGTAGCAAAGGACTTTCTCTGAAGATGTACAATCCAGCTTCTGTCTTCTAGTTAAACTTCCATTCCATTTATTCTTGGTATGTCCTTAGCCACAGCTTGTGCTGTTGACACTGCCAAACTACTTAAAGTTTAGCGTTAACTTTATACATACGTGACTCATATATATCATCAATACCCTTCGGCTCCCCTAGGAGCATAGGCCTTCAATAAACTCAAGCCAAGTCCTCCAGTCCCAGTTTTTTTCCACCTCTTCATCATAGCTTTCATTTCTGTCTCCAGTTCTCTTCTCCGTGTGTTTTTCAGTCTCTCACTACCTCCCTTAATCTGGGGATTTTAGAACAATGACTACTTTGTACTGCTAACAGTAACAAATAAACATGAATGAGTATGCTGCAGGCACTCATAAGAAATAAAGAATTGGAAAACTAAGCATAAGAAAAGTGACAGAAGTGATACCTTCTGAAAGGCTGCTGGGTTCCATTTCCTGGTTAAGCCTACCATTCTGTCACTTTCATTTTGTCTAGTTTTCTTCTTCTTTATTTCTCACGAGTGCCTGCATCATACCTAATAATAATAATAGCCCCTTCACTCATAACTGACTATGGGAATGCGCCCCTGAGGTGACAGCCCTCGGCTGCTTATTTTCCTGGTGCTCCTTTCGACGTTTTCTCCCCTCCTCTGCTTGTTGTGTGAGCCTCTCTTCGCCCAATCTGAGGTGGCGCCGTAAATAGCATCGCCACTTAGTGCGATCGGCAGCTTCATCCTCCCATGTTGCTGGATCCATGTCCAGTGCCCTCATATCTCTCTTGCACACATCTTTGAACCTCAGCTGTGGTCGCCCAATTGTTCTCTTGCCATCTGCTAATTGTCCGTAGAAGATATCTTTTGGGATGTGACCATCTTCCATGTGGCGAACATGGCCAAGCCAGCAAAGTCTGCGCTGTCTAAGCAGTGTATACATACTTTGAAGGCCAGCACGTGACAACACCTCGACATTTGTCACTTTATCTTTCCACGAGATGCCGAGGATGCGGCGTAGACACCGTAAATGGAAGGTATTGAGCCTTCTTTCTTGCTTAGCATAGGTCGTCCAGGTCTCGCTGCCATATAGGAGTGTGCTGGTGATGCAGGCATTATATACCGCAGCTTTGGTCTTCATTGTGAGTTTGGAGTTTCACCAAACACGCGATGTGAGGCGGGCAAAGGCAGCTGCAGCTTTGCCAATGCGGCTGTCGATTTCTGTATCCAGTGAGAGTTTGTCATTGATGGTAGACCCTAGGTATGTGAAGTGGTGCACCACTGCCAATTCATAGTTATCGATAGTGATAACTGGTGCAGCACCCGCATCCTGACTCAGCACATTTGTTTTCTTTAGACTTATCATACCTATTCATTTTTATTTCATACTGTTCACAGACCTCTGGTTTCTTTGTTTGTAATGCTAACAACACTTTTCTTCACTACTAATATTACTGCTATTAAAAAATGTTTTAATTCTTGTGAGGAACTAGTTTCAAGAGCTAAAAACAAAAGCACAAGAAAGGTTATCAGATTAAGAAATTATGTAGATTTATATTTCATTTTGGATTTTTTAAAATTATTCCACTATTTCAGTTTACTGGAATTTACAAATTAAGCTGGATTACCTTTTTACTTTATTTTCTTCTTCTTCAAGTACCAAGCCTAGTGGCGTAGGATATCATGTCTCTTCACAACTTCCTGTCTCCAGTACAATTTATCAATTCTGTTGTTGATTTCTTTCCATGCCACGATGTCAAACTGTCCATTATTTGATCTCTTTGCCTTCCTTTATCTCTTTTTCCTTCAATCCTACCAGTTGTTACGATATATTCCAGCTTTCCTCTTCTCATAGCATGCCCAAAAAAAGTGGATTGCTTCTTTCTAACTGCATAGTGGCCTCTTTCAGGACATCCTGATCACTCTTTTTGGCTGTCCATGGTATTTTTAACATTCTTCTGTAAAACCTCATCTCTGTGGCCTCTAGTGCTTTCACTGCTTGTTTACTAATTGTCCATGACTCACTCCCATATGTCAGTATTGGTTCTATATAACGCTGAAGAACTCTCTTTCTTACTTCCACTGAAAAATTTTGTTTCATAAAATACTCTTCTTTTCATAGAATGCTAATTTTGCCTGAGCTATTCTGCTCTTCACTTCTGAGATGCATCTTCCATCTGCTGTTATTAATGTGCCCAGGTATTTGAATCTATTGACCTTTTTTTAAAACTGTTCCACTTTCTTTGATAGTGCATTCTGGAGAAGCCATTTTCATTGAGACGACCATTACTTCTGTCCTTTTGCTATTAAGGCTGAGGCCTTTATTTTCACTTCCTGTCACTATTGTATCAACCAGTTCCTGCAGCTCCTTTTCACTTTTTGCTATTAAGACTGTATTATCAGCGCATCTCAAGTTGTTTATATTATGTCCTCTATGGATCTTATTATATTTTCACTGCACAGATTGAACAGATCCGGTGACTGCAAACATTACTTTACTTTATAGCCAATAAAAGAATTAGTTTGGATTTGTATTTAAGAACCATCTTCACTGTACATGGACAACGTCATCAGTGCCCTGATCTCTTCCCTTCGATGCTGTAAATTGCATTCCATTGTTTATTTATTAAATCATCATTACCCTTCCGCTGTCCAATCAGTAGAAGCTTTCAACAAACTCATGTCAAGTCCACCTTTCCCATGCCATCAGCTCTAGGTCTTTCCATGCCTTCGTCATCCCTTTCATTCTGTTCTCCATGTTTTTTTCAGTCTCCATCTACCTCTATTACTCTGGGGATTCCAGAATGAGGATTGCCTTGTAATGCTATCAACAAGTTTCCTCAATGTGTGACCTATCCATTGCCAGCATCTTCTTCTCACCTTTGTTCAACAATTTTTTTGTCATCAGCTTCATATCAGTGACCTTTGTGATCAATGTAACACAGTATAAATAAACAGAAGTATGTGAGTACAAGGTGGGGGTGAACATAGATTACAAAAAGAAATACTGACAAAACAAACTCTGCTCAGTAAACTGACTTTTCGTTTTGGATCTTCCATATTAAATCGCACCAGGGGTGTTCGCACTACTGATGCCTTGATCCTCTCATGTGCTTCTTTGACATCCTTCAGTGATATAGAATCTGGCTGTAGAGGCATAATTCTTCTCTTGACTTCTCAAAACTGGATGTATTCAGTTTAAAAAAATCAAAAAAATTGCAGACAATATAAACTGTAAACAAGAGTACTCAACATGTAAAACTGTTCATTATAATTGTTCAAGCAAAAACAGAAACTTAACATTAACTGTACTTTATTTTCTATTTTATTGTTTTTAAAATGCTTAGCAATGCAAACAAGGCGATGAAAGGAAACTTCTGGCAAATACATAGTTACATATCAGTTCAGATTTCATACCTTGGGTCCCTTCACATGTTGGCATAGAAGGAAATGCAAAGACAGATAAGGATGCCAAGAAAGGTAGATCTGATAAAAAACCAAGTTAATGTAATGATGGGCAGAACTGAGATTAACAGCTTAAAAAGAAAATAATAAGATGAATAAACAGTTGTATGGGATAAAAATCTAACAGGAAGACATGCATATAAGGTGTTCAACGCTGCAACAAGAAAATTTCATGTATTAAGGAAATTAAATTCATTATATTGAATACACTGGCTAACAAAAAAAAAATTTTTTTTTCTTTCTCTAACATTTCTAGGTCTTTCTGGTCAATTTTAATGCGCTGATTTTAAATCTGCAAACCGTTTTTCTCTATCAGGTCGGGATCTCTAGAAATACGCAATTGAAGTTTTTTAACAACACATACAGTATTACAACATCATTCGTACAAGAAGTATAACAGTTATGTAGGCTTGAATTTCTTTGCAGTCGCCTTTCGTCGGTGAATGGCATGTGGTACATCGCGATGAAGCATCCAACAATAATCGGCAAGCATGGTCACACTCCACTGTCCTTGATAACGTGACTCCATTACGGCGATATCTTGATGGAATCGTTCTCCATGTTCATCGCTGACTTCGCCAAGGTTGTCAGGAAAAGAGTCAAGATGCAAATCGAGCAAATGGATTTTGAGGGACATGTTACAGCCCATAATTCAAAGATACAATCTTTGCATCGCTAACTTGTGTCGCGTAGCGTTGGATGGATAAGAATTTACTTAGAGGAAATAATAGATCTGATTGTGGAAGATCTGGCTCAAGGAATTCCTGCTGGGTTTTCCACCACTGAAGGGAGACAAAGAGGGTAAATTCTCCTAACTAGACAGGTCTGGAAAAGGTTGTAAGGAGATATTTGGTCTCTCGCTACCATAGTCCCCTTCTCAGATATCTATTATTATTATTATCCTCAATTACTGGGTTTATATTAGATTTTACGAGCCCCCCCCCCCCTTATAAAGGAAGATAAACATCAGACAATATGTAACATCTAACAGAAGGAACAAAGCATGGGGTACAGTATATACACCCAATTGGTTTATTGCAACTAAAATGAATAGATGGTGAATGATAGTATTGTCGATGGAATTAGTGTCTGCTGTATGTACTATGTGTCTCACAATTCAAGTGTGTTTCATCATGGATGACAAAACTATGCATTGATGTGGTGAGTTCCCTTTTTCGTGGAACTTAGCTTTTCAGCCCCTGGCTGATAGTGAAGTGAGGTTAGTTCTCCGGTCTCCTGACGTTGCCCCAGGTAGGTCTTGAATGGTTCGGATTTGCCTTCTCTGTGCTCGACTCCGTATTCTGCTCTGAGATTGGACTGTCGTGCAAGGCTCCACCATAGACTACTCAAAGATGGACGCTAACCCGCAATTTAGACACGTGGCTTCAGTGCTTTTTAATGCGTGAATTCGCCGATATCTGGGTTAGACCTAGCTGTCTCAAGGTTTCCTGGGCAAGTGAAAACTCGCTGGATTTGCCGCCTTTTAGCGGGTCATTTCCGCTTGGACACGTGATCCATAGCGGGCATCATGTGACCTTAGCGTCATATAAACGCTCCAATCAATAGCGTTAAAAGTCACGTGGGGGTGTTCCGAAAGTGGCATAAACTGGTTTTATCAGTTTAAGCAGTCTTAAATTAAAACAGGTTCCTAGCTACCGAGGTCAGGGGTCAACAATGACGTCGTATCTAAACATAGCATTAAACGCGAGGAGAAAATCACTGAACGCTAGGAGAATTTCCGCAAGTGACACTTCCCGGGACTTTGCGATCATGCATTGAGGATGGGAAAAAATGATGTCACGTAAATAATAAAAAAAATGAAGAGAAGATTTGGCAAGTCGTCACAACTTGCGGAAACTTTTCTCGAAGATAAGTGAAAGCTTTGCTCGTTTTATCTAACGCTTTTACGAAATTCTTCATGAGCCCCAACTTTATATGTAACGGTGGTAAAATGATGCTGTCTTTGTTAACTAATGGCTCGTGTATTACATTTTTATGCCCGAGCTGCATACGATCCCTGATAGGCCACACCTTTTTTGCATAATGTTCCTGTCTGTTGCGGCTGTCCCATTCACATAGGAAGCAACAAAATTTAGTATACCCAGTCTGCATGCCCGTGAGAATTGCAATGACCTTTAGGTCTCCACAAATCCGCCATTGGTAGTCATTGTACTTTATTTTTGCCAAAAGTATAGCCATATTGTCATAAGTTTCTTTCATATGAACAGAGTAGGCGACTGGAATTGATGAAAATAAATTTCCATTATGCAATAACACGGCTTTTAGACTAGTCTTGGAAGAGTCGATGAAAAGTCGCCATTCGTTGACTATGTGCTCATGACCGAGGTGCACTATTAGACCATTTACATCTTTGCAATAGCAAATGCCATCATCCTTCTCAAAGTATTGAACAAGTTCTCTGTGTCTATGACGAAATTTAGATATCGGAGTATTGGGCGCTAAAAGATTCCATTCTTTGAGTCGCGAACCGAGTAATTCCGCTTGTCCTTTGGTAAGAGCGAGATCACGTATTAGATCTGAAAGTTCTGAATGGTTAATTAAGTGAACACCATCATTCACTGGTATATAATCCGAGTCAGAATTAGTTTCTAAAGCAGGTAAACTATCACTTTCTGATGGTTCATTCACGTCCAACGGATATTGTTCTGGTGGAACTGGGATCGGACACACGATTGGATCATGAGGCACTGGTTTCAAAACTAATTCAATATTTGGATAAACCACAGACTTTCTAGTTTTAAAAGTGAAACCATGGATATTTGTCAAGCAGAAGTAACAATCAGTAGCGTGATTTGTCGGTTCACGCCATATTACTGGCACTCCAAAAGGCATCGACTTATGCTTTGGCAATTTTCGTAACCAACCTGCCAATGTATTTGCACAAGTCGAACAAACTGCATTTGGCTTCGAAGATTTATTTGCATCATCAACTTTCGAATCGAAATAAAGTTCATGTGCTTTCTTTAGTAATGGTGTAAAGTTTTTCTGGTGAACACGATCGGTAAAATATCCGCACACGTAACAGAACAGATCAGCCGAATTTCTACAACTTCTAGAAGCCATATTTCGCTCAGAATTATTTCAAAATACAGTAACTATTTGAAAAATAGCGTAACATATGTCATGCATGTTTTAGCAGTATAAAAAGTAAAATTATTTTGCATTTTATTAATTTTTAATAAGTTATATAGTAAAAATGGAACGGAGCAAATAACGGTTTCCCAAAAATATATTTATTCACAAATATCTTAAGAACCCAATGTGATAGAGATAAACAGATTTCAAATTTGAAATCAGCGCAAGAAACTGACCTAAGAACACTTATTCTTATATAAGAAAGAAAAATGTTGTTTGTCAGTGATATTGATGGTCAGAAATGGCAAATCTTCAATTTATATGCCCATGTAGATCACCTTCAAGAAGATAGTAACTGGGCTTTCCTAGCGGAACTGTCGGAGGAACCTATCAAAAGGTGTTTAATTGCTGGTGATTTTATTACTAGATGTAAGAAGTGGGGAAACGCTAATTGACAACAGACAGGGTATGGCTTGGAGCCGGGCAATCCTCACAATGAACCTTGCTATCTTAAATCATGGCCGCCCGACAAGACTGACGACTAAACCAGGGGACACAGATGGTGTCATAGATCTGGCTTTTATCTCTAGTGTTTCTGCCACCTTGGCACTTTGGGATGTTTTAGGTGCACAGGACAGTGATCACTTACCCTGCAGTGTCCTCATAGCACAAGGGAGGACCATAAGAAACCAAAACAGGCCTTCAAATATCCTACAGGCCTTCAAGATCATAACAACCCCATACATACTTACTTACTTACTTAGTCGTTCCCCTTCTACCGTGAGGTGTAGAGGTTTGGAAGAGAGAGCGCCAGACTATCCTATCGGCTGTCTTCCTTCTGGCCTGGTTCCATTCTAGTCCTCGGTCCTTCAAAGATTGTCTAATGTTGTCCTCCCAGCGGAGTGGGCATGGAAAAACTCTACATAAATTATGGTCCTTACACAGAAGAATGAATATGAAAAATACAAATCAACCCATCCCCAACATTAAAAGCTCGACAGGAATAAGGAAGGCTAAAGACAGATGAAGAGGAGGGATGAGCATTATTCGATTGATATTTGGTCCAAACTGATAAAGGTAACAAAGTTGCCCGTCTAAAACTTAAGGACCATGTTTGAAGAATGACATAAGACATGAGTTACATTTTTGACCTCATTTCTGTAGAAGATGTTGTGCACACATTAAAAACCAGTAAAAACATCGCCCCAGGCCCCGAGGGTGTCCAATATCAACACATTAAACAGCTGGACAATACAGGAATTATGAATGTGGTGAGGGATTTCAACATACAGAACACTGAGGTGGCAGGAAGACTGGCTACATAGTTACCTACGTCCTCTTCCTAAACCTGTAACCTGCTCAGCAGCTATTGAATCATCACACTGCAGAATGTCTATCGTAAATTACTTGGAAAGATATTTTTGAAACAAGTAATGAGCCACCTCGAAAACGCGCACATCCTTCCTGATACTCTGGGTAGCTATAGGCCCATGAAAGCAACATGGGGAAATGGCACAACATTTGCATATGATGCGTACGAGGGATTCCAGGGTAAACAAGAAACGGTTGCTGTAGCAATTGACATAGAGGATGCTTATAACAGTGTGAACTTTGAAACGTTAATGAACTGTGTAATGGCTTGCGGTGTTAGCCTTTGGCTAACAAGATGAATAGCAGCTGCCTTAGCTGTGAGATCAGTTGCATTTCGCTTGGGAACATGGACATCAGAACACATGCACATTTGCCCGGGACTACCCCAGGGTTCTCCTCTGTCACTGGCGTTGTTTAACATCTACACAGCAAAAGTAGCCACCATTCAGTCAACATTGACAAGAACATTGACTTTTGCAGATGATATACTCATTTACAGAACTGGTTCTGACTGTCAGGAAATGGTCAATAGCATACACTGAACACTACATGAGGTGGTTAAATGGTGCGAGGACACCAGCTCCAAGGTCAGTCCCAACAAAGCCTGAGTACTGTGGTGCTCCTTGAACAACTCCATATTGAAAGCAGATCTTCCAGACATTACTTTCAGTGGGCAGAAAATTAAAAAGACAATTAAAGGCAAGACAAGCTGAAATACCTTGGAATAACATTTGATCACTGGTTATCGTACATATACCATGTTGATCTAATCATACAGAAGTGCAACAGAGGTCTGGCAGCCCTAAAAACAATGGCTGCAGGGCACCTGGAATGGAGACTACTGTTTCTCCTGTATCATCAGCTAGACCCTAGTCTTGTCAGTCATCGAGTATGGTCTGGGAATACTCACGCTGTCAATATCAAAATGTGAACAATTGGAACGCATTCAAAATGAAGGAATGCATGTAATCTTGGGCTGTACGCCAGATATCACCATCATGACACATGCTTGGATTACTGTCAATTTCATCCAGATATGCGATGGCCCAGTCAAAAGACTATTCGTGAGTAACCACAAACAAAAGGTACCCCCTGCATGGAAACACAGCTGGCATTAAGGGAGTGAGAATAAAGTGGGGGATGTCATGGATGGCACAGGCAGAAGCAATGATTAAGCAGGTGACCACAGTTGAAAATATATTTAAAGGGGAAGAGTGGATTCAGTCAGATAAGAACTAGACTAACTACCAACAAGTCATCAACCGCCTTGGTAGAGAGTGCAGAACTTGGGCCAATGGGAGGGCAGAGCTGGAAATTGATCAACTAATAAATGACCAAGCTGGAAATGACGATGCCATTGTGTACACTGATGGGTCTTTAATCTGTGGTGAGAAATCGGGGTGGGGCTATTCTGCTAGAGTAAAGAGCAGAATCGTCGCTGAACATAACAGGGCTTACATGATAACAACCTCCAACATGAGAATGGAGGTATAGGCAGCTACTGCAGCCTTAAGGTGGCTGCTTGAGACTTCATTAGCAAGGGCAGTTATTGTATCAGACTCTCAATCCATGCTTCGGAGGGTCCAAAGTGGATGGCTCCGGCATGAATGGAAAATCTCTATAGAAGCCTCGAATCTTCAGGAACTGGTGTGATCTACTGTCCTGGTCACGCAGGGGTACGCGGCAATGAAAGAGCTGACAGACTAGCTTCAAGAGCACCCATAGAAGGTGCACTGGATATGGCAATTATTGATCGCCTATTAGAGAATGACACTGCAATGGATGAATCATCAAGGCTAAGACTGCAGGAATTTGGCATCAATCGGTCTTCGTTTGACCGGCAGGGATGGACGTATGAAAGGATGCATCCTGCGTGCATACAACCAGTGAAAAACAGGAACAATTAGCATTTTCTGAGAGAGACTGAGTACCTATGGGTTTGTCTGGAGTGCAGTGACGTCGATTCTGATCAACAATAACTGTCAGCAAATGCCATTACGTTTAGTCCACTATAAATATATATAAATGCTGGGTACCGGTGAAACCAAACAAACATTGGCAAACCCTACTAAAATCTTTGTCATAGCCACTACTTCGCAATTTCATCGAAATATGACTACTCATAGAATTTCAAATGAATATAAAGAAGGAATTAATGAAAAATGACAAGGTTTAGGCCTACCACCAAGACAATCATTTCTCGTTTTAATATGAGAGAAGATACTTGGGAATAAAATACATTGTCTAATTAGGCAAACTACTTTGTTTTTAAAGACGTAGGGTAGACATTTCATCAATGAACTGGCTATGATGATAAAATTACAAAACAACTAATGCATGCTATGCAATTGTTACCAACAGATTATTAGCACTTCATATTAAAAGACCACCACCAACAGTAACACCTGATTTTTAATAATGAAACTTTGCCACTTTTGCGATGAATTTCACGCTGGACGAGAAACAAAAAAGAGAAAAAATTTTAAAGTGTTGAAAATTTCAGGGGAAGGCAGTGCCATATTGGGCTATTTTTATTGTGACAAGTGGATCTATCAGACTGTAATAACTGTGAAAATTACGAATAATGTTTTCAGTAATTACAAATATTCACACTAAGGAGTTTCGCCACTTATTACACCTTCGGTTAAGCCTACGTGCGTGGAGATACTTACAATCTATGCTTTCCAACAAAATTTGTGTATAATCAAAGCACTGCAATGCAAGGTTGTGTAGCCCTAGAAGGGCAAGGCTATAATAGCTATTGATTGGGTTATGAAAACTATAACCCACAATGTTGGGGCAATTTTTGAATTGTTGATGGCATTGTGAAGGGAGGGGTGGGTGGAAGGAGAGGTAGAGTGCAGTCTAGGGTGGGGTAGGGGGCGAAAGCACTGGTGTGGGGGGGGGGGAGAAGGAAAACTCATGGTTAGGAAAGAATTCAAGACTTAAGGTCTAGGCAGAAATGTCTAAATTTTCGCGATTAACTGGCGCTTGGGGGTGGAAAAAAGGGGGGGGGGGGGAAAGTGTTGGGCCTAAATAATGTGCAAGAGCTAAGAGGAGTGGCGTCACAACGAACAACCTGCACTTTTCTTGCGCCGTGTTTAACGTATTATTATTATTTTTTTTTTTTTTGGGGGGGGAGGGGGGGGCGAGATGCTATTTGTGGGTAGCCCTATAGGGTTATAGTCTGTGTCTGCAAGGAGAGGTTTTGTTTAGGGGGCGAAAGCACTAGAACATGTCTGCGATAACATTTTGGAAAAGGGGGGGGGGGGGGTGTTGACACATTATTTTTTTTTTTGTCATAGGGTTAGGTGCTGTTTTAGAACATGTCTGCTTGTCGCGCTTCGTTAACCTTGACCCAAAATCTGACCCTTTTTCGAGTTTGCATTCACGGTCAAGCAGATATAGGGTGGGGGTGTTCAGGTTAGCGTTAATAATGAGCATTTACATTTTGTCGAAGCTGTACAGGTATGATTCAATAACATTCAGGCAAAATAGCGGACCTTGTTCCACCATCCTTCCCATTTACCTCACTGTTTACCATTAATTACAATGGTATGATACACTTTATTTTACATAGCAATATCACAGCATGTTGCCAATTTCAAAATAGAAGAACCTTATTGTGCAGAATGTCTTCAAGACAAATACAGAACATTTCTTGTTAAAATGTAGTATGAACAAATGAGATTCCTAACATTAGATTGTTTGCAGGCTTCAAATTTACCTATAAATATAGAAGAGGTGTTAAGAATAGACATACTTAGTGAACTTAGAATAAAAAGTAAAGTAGACAGCGAAATCCAAGAAGAACAGTTTGGTTTTAGACGGAACAGTGGAACAAGAGAGGCAATATTTTGCCTAAGAATATTAGCAGAAAAATATACAGAGGTCCAAAAAAGTATGTATATGTGCTTCATTGACTATAAGAAGGCTTTTGACAGAATCCATCATGAGAAAATAATTGAATGCCTCAAAGACATAGGTATTGATGGAAAAGATATAAGAATACTCAGTAACCTTTATTGGGAGCAAACTACCACAGTAAGATCGGGAAGGAATTATTCACCATACATAGACATAAAAAGAGGTGTCAGACAAGGTTGTGTGCTGTCCCCCTGCCTATTTAATTTATACACCGAAAAAATTTTCAAACAGATACAGGAAATACCAGGACTGAACATCAGTGGAAGGTCAATAAACAACCTTAGATATGCAGATGATACCGTGTCGTTAGCTGAAAGCGAACAGGAGTTACAAGAACTAGTGATGCAAGTGAACAGTATAAGTCATGAATATGGACTCGACATTAATATTGAGAAAACAAAAACGATGATAATTAGCAAAACAGACGATAAACCCACATTAAAGATAAGCGTAAATGGGAAAATCCTGGAACAAGTCAAGAGCTACGTATATCTTGGTCATATAATAACAGAAGATGGCAGATGTGAAACAGAAATCAAGAAGAGAATAGGAATGGCCAAAGCTACATTCAACAACATGAAACATATACTGACATCCAAACAGTTATCTCACAAATTAAAATTGAGAATCATAAAGTGTTATATATATTCTGCATTTCTGTATGGTGCAGAAACATGGACGATGAATAAGCATTTGGAAGAAAGAATTGAGGCTCTTGAAATGTGGATATATAGAAGAATGGGGCGTATCTCATGGAAAGAGATGAAAACAAATAAGGAGGTCCTAGAAAATCTAGGTATGAAAAGAGAACTAATGAGAGAGGTCAAAGTTCGGCAGCTAAAATACTTTGGCCACATAAAAAGGCATAACAGAAGGGAGAGTTGAAGGCAAATGTGCAAGGGGAAGACAGCGTTATAAGTGGGAAGATAACATCAAGAGATGGACAGGAAAGAGTCTATCAGAGTGCACCACCAAGACAAGAGACAGAAGACGTTGGAGATCCATTACAGCCAACCTTCGTTGTGGAGATGGCAGCTGATGATGATGAGTGAACTGCATAATTTGACAAGAACAAAAGTTAATATATAGTAACTGGGAAGGTGAAGGTCTGATGATGTTCTTATAATACATATGAATTATGGCAAGTGAAAGTCAATTAAATATCTAACTGGAATATTATTTTTGTTTGGTGTTTTTGTTTTGTTTTATCTCATTTTTGTTTGTTTTATTTTTAAATTGGTAATTTTGATTTGCCATATTTACAATGATTTGACAGATATGATGCCACTTTCCTGTATCGGCAGTTATTCATCTTATTTGGAATTGAAAACACTATATATCCTAATTATAACCCATCAGAGGTTGGAAGATATATTTTTCATCATTAAAATAAGAAGCATACAAAATGTTGCCAATTTCCAGGTCAGTCAGGGTTCAAACCCCAGTCTTCTCCATGAAAAATATGGGACTGCTAACATCAGTCCTACTGAGGTCTATAATTAACTAGTTGTAATGTCCAAATTTTAAAGAAAATAAGCAAGATATGAATAGACAGACTGTTAATAATTTTAAACATAATAACATCCTATCGCATTTTTCAGATTGGTATTATTTTGAAGGCAACTTCTGATGATGAGAGCCCAACAGCTGGTTACTTGTACAAAGAAATTAATGGTCTGTTCAGTTCTTTTCAGAATGTATTACTTGTATAAAATAGAATTTAAAAGTATGGTAGTTTGAAATTGATAATTATGAATGCCTTTTAATTTTTTTATATTAGGGCGGGTTGTGTGTATGTGTGTGTTAGTACATCGGTTAAAATAAAAGAGTTTTGATTGTATGATGATATTGTGCAAAAGTATTTAATGCATCCCCAAAGATATTTTCTACAGACATGTGGCAGAAGGCAAAAGACCGCAGCTGAGGTTCAGAGATATGTACAAAAGAGACATGAAGGCACTGGACATAAATCCAGCACAGGTACAAAAATCAGTGGAAGGAGGAAGGGGATATATACAGCAGAGATGACCCAATCCACCATCTAAACAGACCACCATTTTCTGCCTGAGAACTGGCCACTGCAGATTACTTGGCCATCTCTATCACCTCAGTATATCCCATACAAATGAATGCCCATGTGGAACTGGAATCCAGACCCCCGAACACATTCTCCAAAACTGTCCAACCCATGATGACCCGCGACATTTGACCTAGCCAAGGGGTGCTGAGCTCCAGCAGAAGCTATGGGGCTGCCACGCCGACCTGGTAAAGACTGTGGACTTCGTCCTGGCGACAGGCCTGCAGATTTAGCATGACTACAAACTGAACGCAGAAGAAGAAGAAGTCAATCCAGCAGCCTGGGAGGTTGAAGCTGCCGATTGTACCAAGTGTTAATGTTCCGAACTCCGCCTATGCCGGTCCCAAGCCCGGATGAAAAAGGAGGAGGGCGGCCTGCATGGAGGCCGTAAGGAGGCAGCCCCTCCACCATGCAAAGGCACAACAGGCCAATCACCTGTTTGTCTAAAACTATGATTACAAGCAATATAAGAGAGAAAACCGGACTGATTTTAAAGGCGACGAACTGGAACGGACTACGGACTACGACTTATGGAACATGGAACACAAGAAGTATAAATGGGAAAGAAGAGGAGCTGATGGAAGAGATGAGGAAAGCAAAACTAGAAATCCTGGCTATTACCGAAACAAAGAAAAAGGGACAAGGAGTCATGGATCTCGATATCAACACTCTGCTATACAGTGGTGTACCCACATCTGAAAGAGCTAAAGGGGGCGTGGGTTGCATTGTGGCCAAAAACCAGAAAGATAGTATCAAGGGATGGAACTTTGTCTCGGAGCGCATTATAGTTGTAAAACTAAAAGAAGGAGAAACCATAGTCAACCTGGTCATAGTGTATGGGCCAAATGAGGATGAGAGAGCAGAGGTCAAGGAAGAATTCTTCGAGCTGCTTCAAAGGACAGTGGATGACTGCCTAGATGAAATTATCATGCTCGGAGATTTCAATGCCAGAGTTGGAAATGACCATGCTAGATGGGGTGGAGTTATCGGAAGATATGGAGAAGATACTCTCAATGACAATGGAAAGCGACTCCTCAGATTCTGCAGTGAGCAGAATCTGATCATTACCAACACAAAGTTCCCCCATAAGCGCATACATGCATATACTAGGTGTGAACCAACAAAGAATGAGAAGTCAGTGATCGACTATGCCATTGTTAGGAGGAGCTTATTCAAATATGTCCGGGATGCTAGAGTCTGGAGGGGGCCAGAGATTGGAAGTGATCACTACCTGCTTACAATTAAAAGAACAACTGAAAGAGTTGCTCAGCCTAGGAACTGCCCAGCACCACGCAAGAAACCAAGTAAACAAACGGAAGAAATGAGCATTAAGACCTACAAGCTGAAAGATCCAGAAATTAAGACCAGATATCAGGGGCTTATTGCTACAGCGGTGAGAAACACAGAAGAACAACCTGATGACTTGGAAACCCTGTGGCTTAAATTCAAGGACATCATAAAGACAGCTGCTGCAGAAGCATGTGGTGAAGTCCGACTTGGGAACAAGAGAAAGAGGACACCTTGGTGGACAGAAGAAGTCAAAGAGAAAATAAGAGAGAAGAAAATGGCATGGAAACAATACTTGGGAGCTAAAAACACAGCAGGACAAATAGAGAAATATAGAGAATATGTGATACTCAGAACAGAAGCAAAGAACAAGGTGCTAGCAGCAAAACAGAAGTCCTGGGAAGAATTTGGAGAAAAGCTAGAAAAGGATGCGCAAGAAAACCAGAAATTGTTCTATAAGACCCTAAAGAACATGAGGAAGGAAAAACAATGTCCTCTTAAATTTATAAAGGACAAGCAAGGCAAATTGCTTACTGCCCCGAAGGAAGTAATGGAAAGATGGAAAGAATATTTCTCAGAACTCCTTGATGGTGAGCAAGGTAGAGCATCAGAAATGATAACCACTAGCACAGAAGAGGATACAAATGGTGATGAAGATGACATAAAGATGGAAGAACTGAAGGCAGCACTGGAGAAAATCAAGATGGGCAAAGCAGCAGGGCATGATGGTATAACACCAGAAATGGTTAAGTACATGGGAGCATCAGGCGACCTATTACTCCTAAGGGTCCTACAAGCAGCATGGTGCAACAAGGCCATACCAAAGGATTGGGAGATTGCCATCATAACACCGATTTTCAAAAAGGGTGACAATCGACAATGTGGAAACCACAGAGGCATATCCCTTCTCAGTGTCCCTGGTAAAATCTACTCTAGAATCCTAGAGCAGAGACTCCGATGCCTAGCTGAGCCACAATTGGATGAAGCCCAGTGTGGATTCCGAGCAAACCGAAGTACTCAAGACCTAATCTTCACACTCAGGCAGCTGAGTGAAAAGGCCCTTGAGTACAAGAGTGAGATCCATCTTTGTTTCATAGATCTGGAAAAGGCGTTTGACAGGGTCCCCTGGAGCAAACTTTGGGACTGTTTGGCAAGGAAGAACATTCCAGCACCTCTGATAAATGCTATACAGAGCTTCTACAAGTCTTGCAGAAATTATGTGAGGACAGCAAACTATAAGTCAGAAGAGTTCAAGACCACCACTGGTGTAAGACAAGGCGATATCCTGTCACCTTATCTTTTCATACTTCTCATGGACGATGTCATCAAGGCATGTAAGGAGAGAACAAGAAAGTATTCAGTGGGGTACTGGAAGATGAGACAGGTCTGTATTTCAGAGCTAGCATTTGCTGATGATGTTGTCCTGATTGCTAAATCAGAGACACATCTCCAATCCAACCTGCAAGTCTGGAAGGAAGAGCTGGAGAAGAGAGGGATGGTCATAAGCAGCTCTAAAACAAAATCCATGGTGATATCACGAGAAGAAAGAAAACATCAGATTAAGTTGGGAGAACAGGTCCTGGAGCAGGTCGACCACTTTAAATATCTCGGAGCTATTATAGACCGAAAGGGGGGCATCAAAGAAGAGTTGGCCACTCGAAAAGCAGCGGCTGGGAGACTTTATCAGGCCATAAATCGAGGATTCCTCAGCAAGAAAGAGGTTGGTAAGAAAACGAAGATGGCTGTATACCGCTCCACCTATGTCCCAGTCTTGACATATGGATGCGAGTCATGGGCAATGACTACAACCCACAAAAGCCAGATCCAAACCTCAGAAATGAGGTATCTGAGGAAGGTGGTTGAAGTAACAAGAAGAGACATGGTCCGCAACCAGACGATACGTCAAGGCCTAAAATCCCACCCGCTGCAGACCCAAATAGAACAGTCCCAACTAAGATGGTTTGGCCATGTCTGCAGAATGGGAGAAGATCGGCTACCACGACAAGCATGGGAAACAAAGAGCCAGGGATCCAGACCTCCAGGACGACCCAGAGTCCGCTGGGAGGACAACATTAGACAATCTTTGAAGGACCGAGGACTAGAATGGAACCAGGCCAGGAAGAAGACAGCTGATAGAATAGTCTGGCGCTCTCTCTTCCAAACCTCTACACCTCACGGTAGAAGAGGAACGACTAAGTAAGTAAGTAAGTTAATGTTCCGTATGGCATGACCTCAGATCAGGTGAAAAGAAGCTTGCGCAACAAGCAGAAGAGAAAAGAACACTCTGAAAGGAACACCAGGGAAAAAAAAAGCAGCTGAGAACTATCACCTGAGGGGTGCTTTCCTGTCATAAAATTAACCATGATACAACGTTAAAATATCTCCAATGATACAACGTAGGGATAAAAACTAATGCGTAAGCTACTAGAATACATGATCGCCCACGCCGCGGGTCATCACCCGCCATGGAAATTAAATTGTTGGACGTGAAGGCAAAACGTTACCCTTGGAACGGGATGAGAACGGAGATCAAAAGGAAAAATCTGACTGAACGCGTGCTTGAAACTAGCAAGGCTAAAAGACGCAATTGATGGGGAAAGGAGGAAAAGTCACGTCCCCAAGTTGACACAAGGTAAAGAAATCGACAAAAGGGACCTTAGCTATTATACGCAACAGTCATTTCTTGGACGCTTTTGCGATAACTTAGTCCGTTTATTTGAATTCAGCGGCAAACGCAGTACAGAAGATGCTAGAAAATATTTCGAAAAACCAACTAACCTTGAAAAGTAACTTTTTCTTAATAATGATGTTAGGAATATAAAACCTAGCTGGCCGGATGGCCCATCTTGAGCAGTGAAATAATATACTTTCATTTATACAGACGGATAGATAATAAGAAAGATATTGACAAAAGACTGTGTTGTTCATATCAGCGAGCGACTGCATTGAAACAAAAATGTCCCTAATTTTCAAAAAACTGCAGCCTTGAGACTCAAGTGCTAAAATCTAGTTGGAATGAAAGAGACGGGATGGGGTGGAGAATTGTGGCTAAAAATAACTTTAAAGGCAAAATTGTGTAGGGGAAGGCAGAGTTGGTTCAAAAAACAAGTGTGTTTTTTTGTGAAACGCAAGTAGAGACAGACGGACCAACAGACAATAATGCATACTTGACTGAGGTATGACTGAAATGACTTTTTGGTAGGAGGTTTGAATGTGAAAAGGAAAAAAGGCGGTGATTGGCCATAGATGAATATATTATCGGCGCTCAGACGCGCATTTTTGCCATTCGTCATAAGTTGTCCTAGTAGACACAGTGAATTATTTAGTGGTGTAATTCCCAGAAGCTAATTGAAATATTTAGAGGGACGCCATACTAAAGCCAGCAGCTCAGCTGAGTTTTGCTAGCAATTAACTGTGTTCTATATTCATAATTCTGGTAAGACTGAAAGTATTTCTTTGTATATTTTAATATTTGTTTAATGTTTCGAGTGATTTGATACTGCCATATCAAAATCTATCCCTTACAACAAGTAAAGATTCGCTCTAGACCCCCCGCCCCAGTTCAGGGTCTAGAGACAAATAAAATACATAAACTCCAGCAAGGATTATGAAGGACAGATCAAGTGTTGAGATCAGTGGAACATATCACCTATCCTATCCTATTCTATGGCAGGAAGCTAATGAACATATTTCAGAATATATAGTCTGGGGGAACTTATCCTATGTGAAACCAACTTGGTAAGATGTGTTGTATGGTCAAAGAGATCTGACCCGTCTATGTGGTGTTGTTGTTGTGTGTGGTGTTGTGTCCAGAAATGGTTTAGAGGATGGAATTCTGACACATGACCAATACTTTATTGCAGAACTGTGAGTTTTTATTTGGCACCATTGTGGTGTCAAATGAGGTGTTGAATATTACAAGAGTGGACCCGTGCAGTTTATATTTTGGCAGAGCAGCCTGATATTGCCCCCAAGCACGGAGAGGTGGGGCCACCTGATTCCAGCACCAGATTACTCATTCAAGATACGTGAGCGTCTGGACTGCTGAATACTCACCAACTTAATTTCTAACACACCAATTATAATATCATCAATAAATGGACAATGTGTAGTCGCCATAGACAGGGAGTGATGAGGCCACCCCAACAGCACATCCATTAAACGTTCTCCCAGAAAAATTACAACTATAAACAGTAGTAATATTAACTAGTAGTGTAAAATACATATGTACACACCTTTCATTTATTATGCCATATATTCATGCATTTCATTAATAATTGCAAAACCTTTCATATGTTCTGACCAAAATAAAACCTTGGTTCAGAACAAATAAACTTAAAGAAAATTTATTATCAAAAATTTTACACAGCTTGAGTTAGTTCAGTGTGTCATAACATTTTATTAATATTATTAGACTTGTTAAATATCTGTGTGTGTGTATGTAAACTACCACAACACATTACATATCATTACCCTAGAACTTTAACGTAGCCACATTCATCAGTTAAAAAAAAAAAAAGATAGGTGTGAGGTCGTAGTGGTAGCAAGAAGGGCCTTCTGAAAATTCACAGCTACATTTATCTCAGGAGCCTTCACAGCTGACCTCATGCATCACATTAAGTAATATCACAATCTTACAATACCATCAAATCCACTACATATATTAGGATCTCCTGGGGGGAGAAATAAATTAGGGGAACACATTATAAAAAATAAAAGTGTCCGGGATAATAAATTAAAATCTTCAGCTGCTGTGCTAATGACAAAGGATATGGGAATGGATGGTCAGGTTTTAATTCAATATGTAACGGCTGAATGTGATAAGTATATTGAACGGGAAGAAAGAAGGTTAGCTGAAGAGAAGAGGTTAGAGGCTGAAAAAGATATTAAGAGGCTGCAGATTGAGGCAGAAGAAAAACGACAGCAAAGGGGAGCAGAAGAAAAAAGATTGACTGCCGAAAGGGAGGCAGCAGACAAAAAGGCCGAAAGGGAGGCAGACGATAGAAGGTTGCAAAGGGAGCACGAATTACGACTAAGGGAGCTGGAGCTACAAGGCCAGGCTCCTGAAAATGGTGCCAGCCCTTTTGCCTCAGATGCTACGCCCAGTCTGGGAGCCTCAACATCAGCTATGGGGTTTCATTTAGACCATTTTGTTGAAAAAGACAATGACATAGAGGGGTACCTAGGACGTTTTGAGTTATTAGCTACTACATATGGGTTAGAGAGAGAGAGGTGGAGTTTAAAGCTATCACAGGGACTGAGAGGTACTTCTTATGAAGTCTTCGCAAAAATGAACAGAGAAGACCAGGACAATTATGACATGTTAAAGCAGGCTTTGTTATTGAGGTACGAAAAAAATGGTGAATTTTATCGTAAGAAATTTAGAAATGCCAAACTGTCGTCTGGGGAGACATACCACCAATTCTCTGCCAGACTGGAAACCTATTTGGAGAAATGGACTGCTCTGGGGAAGACCCAAGATCTTAAAGAGATGATCATGATTGAGCAATTGAGAGAGTCCATGGCTCCAGACATGAGAAAATTCCTCATGGAACAAGGTGCAGAGAAGTTGGGGGAGGTTTTAAATGTCGCTGAGAGGTATCAGGCAGCCCAGGCAGAGGTAAGTGGTGCTAAAAAGAAGCACATAGACAATTTTAAAGCTCCACAGCAATTTAATAAATTTGATAATAGAGAGCAGGGAAATAAAGGTAGGACAAACTTTGAACGGCCAAGAAATGACTACCGAGACAGATACTCACAGTTCAATGACCAAAAATCCAATGAAAGAAAACCGTTTAACCAAGGAAAAAGATGGTGTAAATGGTGCAAGAAAGATAACCATAACACCGAATTTTGTAGAAGGAAACCTTCAAACATTGCTGCAATGAAGTCGGGGACGCAAAGATTAAAGGTTAATCCTAAGGGACCTTATCACCCCCCAGTTTGTGAGGATGTTATTTGTAATGGGGTCACCATAAGGTGCCTTTATGATACAGGTTTGGATTATGATTCAGTTGTGAAGTCTAGCCTAGTGGACCCAAGTCAGTATACCACAGAAACAGTGGAAATACAAGGGGCAACTAAGGACATACCACTCATGACACTTCCCATCGCAAGGATAACGGTGAAAACTCGCTATGTGGAAGGAGAAATCAGAGCAGCAGTGATAGATGAACCAATCTACCCTCTGATATTGGGGTGTAGATACATCTTCTTGGGGAATCCCGAGAGACCTGTGATCATGGCGACAGTGCAGACCAGGTCACAGAAGAAGGAGGAAGAAGGTGAACCTATAAATGCTCATCCAGAGGAGATGAGGAAGGCGCAGGCTGAGGATAGGACACTCAAGCCATGTTTTAAAAAATTGCCCAAATGCCACACACCTCCGAGCAAGGGGGAATATTTTATGAAGAACAAACTATTATACAGGAAGGCCGGAGCTGGAACAAATGGTCACAACCAGCTGGTTCTTCCCACTTCATATAGGGATAAAGTGATGGAACTCGGGCATGCGATTCCCTTCAGTGGTCACATGGGGATCAGCGCCACAGGACAGCGTACAGCTTGTCATTACTTCTGGCCAGGGATAACGGAGGATATAAAAAGATATGTCAAATCCTGCCCAGAATGTCAAAGGGTAGCTCCAAAGCACTGGACTGCTCCTGCAACTCTAGGGGAAATGCCCATAGTGGGAACACCTTTTGAGAGGGTTGCAGTGGATATTGTGGGACCTCTCACTCGGACCAAGAGGAGGAACAGTTACATTCTTACTCTGGTGGACACTTGTTCTATGTGGGGAGAGGCGGTAGCCCTGCCATCAATTGATTCAAAACATGTAGCAGAGGCACTACTTACAATATTTACCCGATTAGGATTCCCGCATCAAATCTTGACAGATAATGGCTCTCAGTTCAAGGGGAAACTAACGGAAGAAGTTTTTAAGCTATTTCAAGCCAGACACTTTCATTGTAGTCCGTACCATCCGCAAGGGAACGGCCAGGTAGAGAGGTTCAACGGGACTCTCATTTCTATCCTGAGAAAGCTGGCACACGAAAAACCGGATCTGTGGGATCAATTCCTGCCCGCCGCATTGTTTGCGTATCGGGAGGTACCACATAGTTCAACCGGGATGGCTCCCGCAACTCTGCTATTTGGGAGGCCAATAAAAGGTCCATTAGAAGCCCTATTAAGGACCTGGACAGATGAGAAGGCGGAAGAGACTGTTACCTCATCTTATCAATACGTGAACGAACTGACCACTCGTTTGAAAGCTGGATGGAAACTGGCAAATGATAATTTGAAACAAGCCAGGAAGAAACATGCAGCATATTTTAATAGGAAGGCAAAGGACAGAGAACTAGCTGTGGGAGAGAAGGTGCTGCTTCTACTACCCGGTAGCCAGAATAAATTACAAATTGGATGGCAAGGTCCATATACGGTTCTAGAGAAGGTGTCTAGAACAAACTATAAAATTGACAAAAAGGGGAAGGAGAAAGTTTATCATGTAAACCTGTTAAAGAAGTATCTGGACAGACCACTCCAGGAAAGCACCCCCTTACTGACCTTAGCTATCGCAACTCAAATGCAAAAGGAACCACTCACCTCACATGAATACCCATTACATCCTTGTGAAACAGCAGCACAGGTAAAAGTCAGTAAGCACCTGACTAAAAACCAGAGGGAGAGAGTTCAACAGGTTCTGGAGGACATACAGATGTATTAACAGATAAACCAGGCCATACAAATTTGCTACAGTATGACATGAAACTGGTAGACTCAAACCCAATCTGTATGAGAGCCTATTCTATTCCGTTCGCGAAGGAGAAGGCATTGAAGGAAGAAATAGATTATTTGTTGAAGGAGGGGATTATTTCACACAGTGAATCATCTTTTAGCTCTAGTGTCGTTTTGTTGAGAAAACCGTCTGGGGAACACAGACTGTGCATAGATTACAGGAAACTGAATGCTGTCACAGAAGGACAAGTGGATCCATTACCAGACACAAAACAGTTATTTGCCAGACTGAACAAGGCAAAATACTTTTCAAAGGTGGATCTTAGTAAAGGCTATTACCAGATCCCAGTGAAGCCTGAAGTGAGACCTTATTTGGCTTTTAGCACTTCGGATGGACATTATGAATTCAACATGCTACCATTCGGACTGAAAAATGCTCCGAGTGTATTTTCAAGGATGATGCGCAAATTGTTGGATCCCCTGAATAACCCATGTATCACGAATTTCATGGATGATATTCTCGTCGCCACAGAGACATTTGAAGAACACATTGAAGCTCTAGAAATGTTATTTAATAGGCTTAGGGAGGCGAACTTAACTGCTAGGCCAACAAAATGTTGCATTGGATGCAAAGAGTTGGAATTCTTGGGACACACTGTATATCAGGGTAGCATGACCCCTGATCCCAAGAACTTGGAAAAACTGCAGAGAGCACCTAGACCACAAACAAAAAAGGACGTGCGATCATTCGTGTCGTTATGCGGATTTTATCAAAAATATATCAAAGATTTTAACTCTATTTGTGCTCCTCTGACTGATCTGACTCGCAAGGGACTTCCAGATAAAATTAATTGGACTGCGCAAAGTGAATTAGCATTCCAAGACTTAAAGGAAAAACTCACTAGCAAGCCTATTCTCAAACTGCCTGATTTGACACAGGACTTTGTCTTAAGAACCGATGCAAGTAATGTAGGACTCGGAGCCGCTTTGTTGCAAAGATCATCTTCACCTGATGGGGAACTGAAACCAGTCGCTTATGCAAGCCGCAAATTGAATAAGGCGGAACAAGGATATTCCACAAGCGAAAAAGAATGTTTAGCGTTAATCTGGGCAATAAAGAAGTTTCAAATCTATCTGTATGGTAGGACTTTTGTGGTCGAGACGGATCATCAGCCTCTCGTATTCTTATCTCAGGCTAAGCATGAAAACGCAAGATTGCTGAGGTGGTCTTTATTGCTCCAACCTTATCAGTTTAGTATCCAATATATCCCAGGCAAATTGAATATCGGTGCAGATTTCCTCAGTCGGCACCCCTGTGATCAAAATTAGAGTAATGGCAGGCGTGAGGAGAGATTTTATCTATGTGTATCACTTGTTTTAGAACTTGCCGTAGGCATGTTTTCAAGTGGGGAGATGTGTCATAAAATTAACCATGATCTCATCTCATCTCATAATCAGAACCTCTTCTACCCCATGAAACGAGGTGTAGAGGGGGCCCAAGTGCACAAGGCCCATGGGCAGGACATGTAATCGAAGTGACTTGGCAAACAGGTGATTAGCCCATTGTGTATTAACCATGATACAACGTTAAAATATCTCCAATGATACAACGTAGGGATAAAAACTAATGCGTAAGCTACTAGAATACATGATCGCCCACGCCGCGGGTCATCACCCGCCATGGAAATTAAATTGTTGGACGTGAAGGCAAAACGTTACCCTTGGAACGGGATGAGAACGGAGATCAAAAGGAAAAATCTGACTGAACGCGTGCTTGAAACTAGCAAGGCTAAAAGACGCAATTGGTGGGGAAAGGAGGAAAAGTCACGTCCCCAAGTTGACACAAGGTAAAGAAATCGACAAAAGAGACCTTAGCTATTATACGCAACAGTCATTTCTTGGACGCTTTTGCGATAACTTAGTCCGTTTATTTGAATTCAGCGGCAAACACAGTACAGAAGATGCTAGAAAATATTTCGAAAAACCAACTAACCTTGAAAAGTAACTTTTTCTTAATAATGATGTTAGGAATATAAAACCTAGCTGGCCGGATGGCCCATCTTGAGCAGTGAAATAATATACTTTCATTTATACAGACGGATAGATAATAAGAAAGATATTGACAAAAGACTGTGTTGTTCATATCAGCGAGCGACTGCATTGAAACAAAAAAATGTCCCTAATTTTCAAAAACTGCAGCCTTGAGACTCAAGTGCTAAAATCTAGTTGGAATGAAAGAGACGGGATGGGGTGGAGAATTGTGGCTAAAAATAACTTTAAAGGCAAAATTGTGTAGGGGAAGGCAGAGTTGGTTCAAAAAACAAGTGTGTTTTTTTGTGAAACGCAAGTAGAGACAGACGGACCAACAGACAATAATGCATACTTGACTGAGGTATGACTGAAATGACTTTTTGGTAGGAGGTTTGAGTGTGAAAAGGAAAAAAGGCGGTGATTGGCCATAGATGAATATATTATCGGCGCTCAGACGCGCATTTTTGCCATTCGTCATAAGTTGTCCTAGTAGACACAGTGAATTATTTAGTGGTGTAATTCCCAGACACCCGTGTGTTACCGGGGCCCGAAAGGGGAGCAAAGAATAGTAACACTGCACCCTACCACGCATGTCGTAAAAGGCGACTAAGGAGGGTATGGGCATGGGGCTGTTTACCCCATCCCGTAAAAACTTCGCACAGTGGGCTGATCACTTGCTTGCCAACCAATCTGATTACAGAAACAATGATAGATTGTTTGGTCTGTTTTTGTTCCACAAAGACGCCACTAGGCGTGGTGGAAACAGCGATAGATTGATCAATTTGTTGTTGCCCTAAGACGCCACTAGGCGTACTGGCCACATACTGCTTTGCCGGTTGATGGCTAAGGATGGAAGAAGAAGAAGAAGAAGTAATTCCCAGAAGCTAATTGAAATATTTAGAGGGACGCCATACTAAAGCCAGCAGCTCAGCTGAGTTTTGCTAGCAATTAACTGTGTTCTATATTCATAATTCTGGTAAGACTGAAAGTATTTCTTTGTATATTTTAATATTTGTTCAATGTTTCGAGTGATTTGATACTGCCATATCAAAATCTATCCCTTACAACAAGTAAGGATTCGCTCTAGACCCCCCGCCCCAGTTCACGGTCTAGAGACAAATAAAATACATAAACTCCAGCAAGGATTATGAAGGACAGATCAAGTGTTGAGATCAGTGGAACATATCACCTATCCTATTCTATGGCAGGAAGCTAATGAACATATTTCAGAATATGTAGTCTGGGGGAACTTATCCTATGTGAAACCAACTTGGTAAGATGTGTTGTATGGTCAAAGAGATCTGACCCGTCTATGTGGTGTTGTTGTTGTGTGTGGTGTTGTGTCCAGAAATGGTTTAGAGGATGGAATTCTGACACATGACCAATACTTTATTGCAGAACTGTGAGTTTTTATTTGGCACCAATGTGGTGTCAAATGAGGTGTTGAATATTACAAGAGTGGACCCGTGCAGTTTATATTTTGGCAGAGCAGCCTGATATTGCCCCCAAGCACGGAGAGGTGGGGGGCCACCTGATTCCAGCACCAGATTACTCATTCAAGATACGTGAGCGTCTGGACTGCTGAATACTCACCAACTTAATTTCTAACACACCAATTATAATATCATCAATAAATGGACAATGTGTAGTCGCCATAGACAGGGAGTGATGAGGCCACCCCAACAGCACATCCATTAAACGTTCTCCCAGAAAAATTACAACTATAAACAGTAGTAATATTAACTAGTAGTGTAAAATACATATGTACACACCTTTCATTTATTATGCCATATATTCATGCATTTCATTAATAATTGCAAAACCTTTCATATGTTCTGACCAAAATAAAACCTTGGTTCAGAACAAATAAACTTAAAGAAAATTTATTATCAAAAATTTTACACAGCTTGAGTTAGTTCAGTGTGTCATAACATTTTATTAATATTATTAGACTTGTTAAATATCTGTGTGTGTGTATGTAAACTACCACAACACATTACATATCATTACCCTAGAACTTTAACGTAGCCACATTCATCAGTTAAAAAAAAAAAAAGATAGGTGTGAGGTCGTAGTGGTAGCAAGAAGGGCCTTCTGAAAATTCACAGCTACATTTATCTCAGGAGCCTTCACAGCTGACCTCATGCATCACATTAAGTAATATCACAATCTTACAATACCATCAAATCCACTACATTTCCCATAGTCAGTTACTACTATAAAAATTTAATGCAACAACCACTTTTCAGTGGCAGTAACAAAGAAAGTTTTTTTTACATAGAGACAATCCTGACATAAACCAGACAAGCACTAGTGGAACAAGAGATAAGAAGATGCTAGAGACGGATAGGACACACAATGAGGAAACCAGTTGATAGCATTACCATGCAGTCCTTGTTCTGGAATCGCCGGGGTAAGAGGGGTAGAAATAGACCAAAAAACACATGGAGAAGAGAGCTGGATACAGGCATGAAAGGGATGAAGAAGACATAGAAGACCTTAAGCTGATGGCACGGGACAAGAAGACTTGGTATAAGTCTTCTTCTTCTCTTCTTTGATCCATAACCGCCAACCGTCAAAGCAGTCAGCGGCCATCACGCCTGGTGGCGTCTTGTAGGGCAGCAACAAATTGATTCCACTTTGCTCGGTCGGCGGCCATCCTTCGTACAGTGCCCCAACTGTGGTTCATTCTTTGCATCTCAGCTTCCACAGTTCTCCGCCAAGTTGTTTTTGGTCGGCCTCTCTTTCGCTTTCCCTCGGGGGTCCATAGCATAGCTGTTCTTGCGATGGTATCAGGGTCCCTTCTGAGGACATGGCCAACCCAACTCCAGCGTCTGCCAGCTATGATGGTGTGCATGTCCTCCTGGTTACTCCGAATAAGTAGTTCTTGGTTGCTGATGGTGTTTGGCCAAAAGATTCGGAGAATTTTCCTTAGGCAGATTGTGTGGAAGGAGGACAGTTTCGACATTTCCTTCTCTGTTACTCTCCAACATTCCGCACCATAGAGAAGCACAGAAAGTACGCAGCTCTCATACAGTCTTAATTTGGTGTTTGTGCTGTACTGGGAAGACTTCCAAATGTTGTTTGAGAATAGCAAAGGCTGTTCTCGCTTTATTCATTCTGTTGTTAATGTCCTTGCTTGTTCCGCCGTCAGGTGTTACTATGCTTCCTAGGTAAGTAAATGTGTCTGTCTGTTCTAACTTCTGGTTCCTTACTGTTATTGGCTCAGGATTGCCCACATTTAGTGTCATGACCTCTGTCTTCTTCAGATTGATGTTCAGGCCAACCTGCTGGCCATACTTATTCAGTCTATCAGTTTTGTCTTGAATGTGTTGGTGTGAATGCGCGAGCAGTGCAATGTCATCTGCATATTCCAAATCTTCCAGTGTAGAAAACGTTGTCCATCTAATTCCCCTTGGACTGCCCTCTGTTGTCTGGCGCATCACCCAATCTATGACTGTCAAAAATAATGTTGTTGATAAGGGGCATCCCTGTCGTACTCCTGTTTTCACTTCGAAAGTTACATTACTCGATCCAACACTGCACGTAAAGTTAGAATAGAGGCTTTTTACAATGGAAACAATGCGGCTGGGAATTCCATAAGCCCTCAGAATTTTCCATAGGCTGTCCCTGTGTATGCTGTCGAAAGCCTTTTCAAAATCAACAAAGTTAATGTACAGCTGTCTCTGCCATTCTGAGCACTGCTGTATAATGTTCCTGAGGGCAAATATATGATCTGCACATCTTCTGTTCTTTCTGAAGCCCGCTTGTTCTTTCCTCAGTTTATGGTCAACTGCTTTTGAAATTCTCTGGATGATTATCCTGCCTAGTATTTTGCTGGGAACTGAGAGGAGGGTAATTCCTCTCCAGTTGTTGCAGTCTGCAAGGTCGCCCTTCTTGGGCAATTTGACAATTGTTCCTTTACTCCACTCTGTTGGTGTGGTATAAGTCTTGTTGAAGGTCATTTCTCCAATGGGAGCTGAAGGGTGATGAATGGATGAATTAATCCTGACATATGGAAGTGAGTCATGGACAATCAGTAAACAAGCAGGTAAAGAATTGGGAGGCCACAGAGATGTGACTGTACAGAAAAATGTTAAGAATACCATGGAAAGCTAAAAAGATTAATGAGGCTGTGACGAAAGATGCCAGTTCACAAAAGAAGCTTATTACTCACACTAGAAGGAAACAATCCACTTTCTCCGTGCATGTATTGTGAAGGGGAAAGCGGGAATATATCATGACAACAGGAAAAATTGAAAGGGAAAAAATATAGAGAAGATGAATAAGGGAACATAATAGACAGTTTGACATCATGACAGGGAAAGAAGTCAGCAACAGAAATGATAAGCAGTACTGTGGACAGGAAGCTGTGGTGAGACATATGATAACCTTCACCACAAGGCATGGTACTTCAAGAAGAAGAATTGTATCTGGAACAAAATCCTATAAACATTCTTGTATTTTCCCCACTTTATTTGGTATGACAAAAGTTTATATCTCTTCATTTTCTTCAAGTACTGTGGGCCTGGTGGCATAGGCAATCATGTCTCTCTACACCAGTACTGTTTATCAAATCCATTGTTGGCTTCTTTCCATGTCATCATATCAAACTGCTCAGAATCTTCTCTTTTTGTCATCCTTTGTCTCATTTCTTCAATCTTTCCTGTTTATATTCCAGCTTTCTTCTTTTCATAAAATGCCAAAAGAAAGTGGATTGTTCCATCTAACATGAGACATAAGCCTAATTTGCGCAAAAGCCTCTTTCAGGATCTTTTTAGCTGTCCATGTGTCGTGAGAAATTCTAATCCACATATATAAATTATCAGGTAAATGTAAAGCCTAACACATAAATTCAATAAAAGGAAAGAAGAATGGTAAAGAACAGTGCTGTCACAATGACTGTACTCGAAATCCCCCTTGTTTTCTCCTGCATCTGCAAATTGTAACGTTTCACGTTGATAGTAAAAGCCTTCTGCAGCATACACGCGTTTCCCCAACACAATAAAATGTGTACTCCATTTCTAAGAAAAACCTTGAGATACGCAATCTGACCTAGATTTAAAATTCCATTCATGTCATTTTATACACTACGTTACCAAAAAACGAAAGACAGATGGACTAAAGATAGAAAGAAAGGGAGGGGCTGGAAGCAGGAATGCATGCAACACTAAACACGCGTCTCGCTATACAATTACTACCATCACGCGTGTAAGGCCACAAGCACTAGCTTTTTTCAAATCGACAGTGATAAAAAACACTACACACACGAGAGTTAGTTTTTAAAAACTCACAAAACGCTTATTAGGAAACATGACATTATACTGGTTTACGTTTGAAAACATTACAGTACCCAGACACCACATCGTATTCGAAGTAAACAGGAGGTAGAAGAAAATGCATATTTTGAACGCAGCCACTTAGCTCCTTTAAATTTGTATATTTGGGTCCTTAGGACTTGCTGACAAAGAATATGTTAAACGTTACGCAAATAGTCTAGGAATTACCAAATTATAGCCAAAAGAAATAGTGAGGGATGTCAGACAACACCCAAAATCAGAATCGCTCAGTGGCAGATTTTCACCCCACCATTGTACGGGAAATGGGTCTCCATGTTAAATCCGATTTGATTGGAGCGCAATAAATGTAAGGCTAAACACGATTAGTCGGGCTATAAATACTATCTTTTGTTGTCAGGGGAAACGGGAGTAGGAGTACTTTTTTTCAAACGATTGGGTAAACATGGCACGATTGGTTAGACCCGCGAATATAGTCAATCAGAGGCGTCAGGTCACCACCACATGTTCAAATAAACTTACTACAGAACCAGTGCGTTGAGCACCAGTGCATATTTTTCTAAATAAAAGCCTGGGACATCGGCAGATCGAAGTTGTGCTATATTCATTGCCATTCAATGTAACTGTGTATTATTCCATGAATTGTGGGACCGTGGTCCAAAAGTTATTGAGCAGCACCTGGTCTGAGCTTTGCTGAACTTAGAGGCTCACAGCATACTCCTGGGTCCAGATAGTGACCAGTGAGGTGTCTCCAGAACACAGGGAGGCTATCGAGCAGAGGAGTCTTATCCTGCCACCATCACGAAAGATAAGCCTATGTGGCCAGTGGAGCTCAACATTATGCCCCCCCTCAAAATCTGACTTTATAATAAACCAGAGGGAAAATACAGTATTTAAATTGATAGGGACTGTGAACTTTTCCCCATACTACTTACAAGATAAACAAACACTTGAAGTCATGATGACAAATAACAACATAGCTTGAAAAAACAAAACCAGTATTACCTCATATTACTAGTACACAACTGACACACATAGGATAATATTAATAAAATATGTCACTACAAGTTTCATATTGATAAATCCTGTACATATAAATTGTAATTAAAATTGATTGTGATTCCTGGTTCACTTTGTAGTTGAATCAGGACATATATATTAATGAAAAGTACTTAATACATATTGATATTTGAAAATTTACCAGTGACTCATTTAAGATAGTCTTATAGCATGTTGCATGTGTGTGAGTGTCACAGTGTTGTCAAGTGTGGTGGAATAAATTAAATTGTTTATCTGTCTGTTGTTGTTGTGACTTACACTTCATCATATACATACCCTAGACATTTAACGTAGTCATCACAATATTCCAGAATAATTCTGACTGAGGCATAATGTGGTAGCAAGTAAGGTTATCTGTAAAACACTACACCTATTAGATACAGATACCTTCACAGCTGATCTCAGTCAGTACACTAAGTCCCCTATAAAAATTTATAACATCCCACTTTACCACACCATGGTATTTTGAACATTCCTCTGTAAAACCACATCACTGTGTTCTTCACAAATTTGAAAAAGTCTCTTACTTTCATTGACAAAGAATTGTTGCATAAGTACTTTTCATTTTATAGAATACTGCTTTTGCCTGGGCTATTCTGCTCTTCACTTCTGATACTATAGACATTTCTTTTTTGTTAATTTTTAAAGACTACACATTCTGAATCTTATACTATAGAATCATTTTCCAAATAAAGCCTCATTTAAGTAAATTTTATGGGTACAGTTTTGAACTTCACATTGTTACATTTAAGCTTGTTACATTCTTGTTGTTCTCCATTGAACTTACAATTGTTGTTCATACTCTCATTATTCAGCTCTGCCCATAAGGTCCTGGTTACTTTGGCTTCCTCTTCTTCCTTTCTTGTCAGACATTTTATATTATTTTACTTGAATTTTGTTAATAGGTTTAGGCTTCTCCAAGTCTGAACAAATGGTAAAATTACAGTCAACAGTATAAGGCTTCTAAGAATGCCATGACACTAGGACAAAAGGCATGAGGATGTTAAAGAAAGAGACAGATTGATGGAGTAGTTGAAAATATGAAGAAAAAAAAATCAAATAGTCAAGGATTTGCAAATAATATAGTCGAGTCCTCCTTTGAGACTCGTTGCATATATATTTATCTATATACAGTAAGTTCTCTTTTTTACATGTTTGATGAGTTCACGATGCTTTTGTGTAAATGAAGTCACATAAATATGGGTAAAACCAGTTTGTTCCATTCAAATACACAAATACGTGTAAAATTGGAGGGGTTTAGTGTTCAGCTGTCATGGAAAATCTACAAATGTTCCTTAACATACAATTTCAGTGCTATTTATTTATAATACAGACCTAGTTAATTATAGTACCATTAAGTACAGAGAACAAAAATATTGTATTAACTTAATTGTAGCGAAATTTCTTGACAAAGGTACTTTTACCTACATTCAATCACACCTTATCATCACACTCAACTGGCCACTTCTGTAGAGCTTAATTTGCATCTGGCTTTAGCTCTTATGTTATGAAATCTCTGGCAGTTTTTGTTTTCTGTGCTACCTTTAGCACTATCACCTGCTGCGCACTAAGGGACTAGTATTATTTAGATAAATTTATTTTATATTTATTAAAGTTATTATTATTTATTTATTTTAGCATTGATGCCTAAAACTCTTACAGATTGTGTTATTAGCAGTACAGTAATAACTTTGTTTTTGCACTAAGAATCTATTTTAAATTATTAATAACAGTAAAGTCACAATTACGTGTACACAGTTATTGTCACACATTGAGGAAACCTGTTCATAACATTAACAAGGAGTCCTTGTTCTGGAATCCCCATGTTAAGAGAGGTATAGGAAGACAAAAAAACACAAGGAGAAAAGAACTGGAGGCAGAAATGAAAGGAAGGCACAGAAAAACCTGACCCAGCACTATAGGACTTGGTGTGAGTTTTGTGAAGGCCTGTGCTCCTTAAGAAGCTCTATGGAAAGTGAATGAATAATTTATTGACCACGATTACTGAAGTGTACCATCAGGCAACTAATATTAGGTTGTGCATGGGACTGGGAACCTCATAATGTTAAACAAATTGCCACATAAACCATCATTGCTAGTGCATGTGACATTTTGGTGCAGTATTCCTGCCAGGGAATCTGCTGCCGTGGTGGTTCCTGGCTCTGTAAGGAATGCCAGAGGACACAGTAGTCCTGTTCTTTCTGTGTCACTTCAGAGACCCCTGGAAACAACATGGGGCAAATAATATATGCTTATTAAAATAATATTTTTCAGATATCATACACATGTTAATAACATTTTCAGAAATCAGCTTTGAGTCTGTGGGGTACAGTGAAAGCCTTGTTGAGTTCTTGGTGGACAGACTGAGGAATAAATCATGTCACGTGAAGTTTAAAGTAATTTAAGATTTGTGTAATAAAGCACCCCCTCTCATCATTATCATTATGTGCTCCTTACAAGATTTTATTATATGTTTGTATGTTCATGGCATATGTTTGCATTATAAAGTAGCGGTGATGTTGATCACCCCATCTGCTTTCATCCTTTTAGCCCTTTTTTGCTTCCTACGGAGCAGAAGAATCAGAAGAAGAAAGAGATGAAAGATCTGGCATGGAATGATAAGATGGCTAGAAAGACAGTGATTATTTGAAGGATGCTTACATGACAGAAGTTGTGGAGAAAATTAATCATCAGTGCTGCTAAGTATTGCCCTGTACTCTCTCAGGCAGGTCAAAAGAGAGGGATCAAATACGAGGTTTTAGAAAACATGAAGAGTCATTTGAGATATGAACTGGAGTGTGACAGGGATGCCTCTTGTTATCATTTCTCTTCTTACTGGCTAGAGACTTGGTTATTAAAACATCTACCTCAGCCAACAGAAATGGAATTTGGTGGACTCTGACTAAACATCTTGATGATCTAGATTTTGACAACAACTTTGCACTTCTTTCCCATAACTGTAACCAAATGCAAGAGAAAATGAAAAAAACTTATTGAGAGGTCACAGCACATGGATCTACTGCAGTAAACAACTCCAAGATTGCCCTTAAGAAACACCCCAACAATTGTAGAATCATACATATACCTTGCCAGCAGTATAGACAAAGTTAGAAGAAAAGACATCAGAATAACAATACAAAAGGCAAGAAAAGCTTTCATTACTTTGTGCAATACAGGTATACATTGGATATATTGTGGGTTCGGTTCCAGACCACGCAATAAAGCGAATATTGCAATAAAGCTGGTCATACCCATTTTTATGGCTTCCCAGTGCATATAAAAGCCTAAAATCGTATTTACACTATTAAGTGCACAATAGCGCTAGCTCTAAAAAAAAAATGTACGGTAAAATTAAAAATACTTTATTGCTAAAACAAATGCTAATCTTCATCATCTGAGCCTTCAGCGAATTGTAATCTTTTTGCTGGTGGAGAGCCAAAATCTGTCGGAAGAAGAAGGCATGTTCTAATAAATAAACATTTATAATTTGGAAAAAAGCGCAATATCTGCGAAGCACAATAAATCAAAGCGCAATAAAGTGAGGTATACCTGTACATGAAAATCAAATCCTGTCCATCACAGAAGTCAGAATCTTCAACTTAGATGTCAAGTCAGTCCTACTGTAGGACTCTGAACCATGGAGAAAAACAAAAACAGCAACCAAAAAGTTACAAACTTTCATAAATGGGTTTTTGCCCATGATAAAAGGATTGAAATCATTTGGTAAAGTCACCAATGTGGCAAGTGCTGGTGGAACAAAAGATGAGAAGAAAATGCTAGCGATGGATGAGACACACACTGTGGAAACTTGTTCACAGCATTGCAAGGCAGAGCTCGCTCTGGAATCCCCAAGGTAAGAGAAATAGGGGTAGACCAAAAACACACAGAAGAGAACTGAAGACAGACATGAAAATGATGAAGAAGACATGGAAAGACCTTGAGCTGATGGCACATGCCAAGGAGGACTTGGCATAAGTTTGTTAAAAGCCCATGTTCCTTGAGGAGGTGAGGGGTAAAAGAAGAATAACTATTTTGGAGAGCCTAGAACCAGAGCATAGTATTTTAATCCTGCATATTTTGCTAGGAAGAACATTCCAACACCTCTGATACATGCTATACAGAGCTTCTACAAGTCAAAAAGGGTGACAATTGACAATGTGGAAATCATAGATGCATATCCCTTCTCAGTGTCCCTGGTAAAATCTACTCTAGAATCCTAGAGCAGAGACTCTGACGCCTAGCTGAGCCACAATTGGATGAGGTCCAGTGCGGATTCCGAGCAAACCGAAGTACTCAAGACCTAATCTTCACACTCAGACAGCTGAGTGAAAAGGCCCTTGAGTATAAGAGTGAGATCCATCTTTGTGTCATAGATCTGAAAAAGGCGTTTGACAGGGTCCCCTGGAGCAAACTTTGGGACTGTTTGGCAAGGAAGAACATTCCAGCACCTCTGATTCATGCTATACAGAGCTTCTACAAGTCTTGCAGAAATTATGTGAGGACGGCAAACCATAAATCAGAAGAGTTCAGAACCACCACTGGTGTAAGACAAGGTGATATCCTGTCACCATATTTGTTCATACTCTTCATGGATGATGTCATCAAAAGGAGAGAACAAGAAAATATTCAGTAAGGTACTGGAAGATGAGACAGGTTTGATTTCAGAGCTGGCATTCCACTTTAAATACCTTGGAGCTATTATAGACCGAAAGGGAGGCATCAAAGAAGAGTTGGCCACTCGAAAAGCAGCAGCTGGGAGACTTTTTCAGGCCATAAATCAAGGACTCCTTAGCAAAAGAGAAGTTGGCAAGAATACGAAGAGGGCTGTATACTGCTCCAGCTATGTCCCAGTCTTGACATATGGATGCGAGTCATGGGCAATGACTACAACCCACAAATGCCAGATCCAAACCTCAGAAATGAGGTTTCTGAGAAAGGCGGTTGAAGTAACAAGAAGAGACATGGTCTGCAACCAGACATTATGTCGTCAAGGCATAAAAACCCAACCCTTGTAGACCCAAGTAGAACATTCCCAACTAAGATGATTGGGCCATGTCTGCAGAATGGGAGAAGATCGGCTGCCACGGCAGGTATGGGAGACTAAGAGCCAGGGATCCAGACCTTCAGGACGACCCAGAGGCCACTGGGAGGACAACATTAGGCAATCTCTGAAGGACTGAGGACTAGAATGGAACCAGGCCAGGAGGAAGACAGTCGAAAGGATAGTATGGCGCTCTCTCTTGCAAACCTACACCTCATCATAGAAGAGGAACGACCAAGTAAGTATATTTGGAGAGCACTCCTGAATGCTAGGGAATGCACTGTCCCTCTCTCTCTCTCTGCTAGCATAAAACCAGATGTAAGGATCCTTTAAGTGTGTGCTGAACCAGAATAGAAAACCTGGCAAAAGAAACTAGAACTCATGACTCCAACTCAACAAGTTGCAGAGTGGCAGGAAAACCCTAGATCTACACTGTAGGTAATACCAAGGAAATCAGCTTGGCATTGGTTGTAAAAGAGCATCAAGCTCTCAGACATCCTAGTTAAACAACTACAACATGTAAAACAAATTGCTACAGAAGCCCCCTACAGCGCCACTTGAGATTGGGAGAAATTAAGCTCTCATTACAAGCAGAAGAGAAAAGAACATGCCAAAAGGAACACCAGTAAATAAAAGCAGTCAAGGGCTATCACCTCAGGGGTGCATTCCCATAGTCAGTCATGACAAAGTGGCCACTACTACTACCAGAGCACATGAATGATGAACCAACTCTAGGGGTGGCTACATGCTCTATAGGAATCCATAAGGGAAATTATAATGATGGTATTGCCACTAGGCATGACAGTTATGGTGATGATGACAGATGATCCATACGGACAAAGGTAATCCCACCTGACGTATATTGTTCTTATTTGTTCTGTTCAGCAGATTTAGTTCAGTGTTTCACTGATCTTAGAATTAAACACATTTTCATTTTTCTCTGTTGTTACACTGTTTCTCTTAAATCTGCTTTCTTCACATGCTTAAGTTAATGTTGTATAATATGGCGGTTAGATAATTAAAACAGTGGCTTTTTGACTGATTATGCCATAGATCAGCTAAATTATATATTTAAAAAATAGTATAAAAACCTAAATTTAAAATATAACAGAATTCACTTTTTAAAATAGAATTCAGTTAGCAGAAGTTAAACAAGATTCCCTTACTCAGATAGAATTACAGCATTTGTTCTTTGCAGGTTCTGAAATTGATGAAATATGTGGCAGAGAATGGCAGTAGAGATTTTCAGCTTCGTCTGAGGAAACATTCTGATGCCATTAAAGAATGTACCAGTAAGTGAGCAGAGACAAACCTTCTTTAATTTGTTGTCAGAACCTTTTGTGGTTTTTCATTGTAATGTTTATAAAATGTAGGAATTTACAGTATAAAAAGTCACTAAACGTTATTCATCGCAAGAAATTTATAGAATTAAGAATATAAAGTTTTAGCCCATCGCAAGAACAAGTTTTGTGGTGTTAATTTAATATTTCACTATCAACAGTAGTATTATGGTTGATTCCAGGAGACATAATGAAAAAAAAATAAAACATGACATGTCTAGTAGATGCTTCCAGAAGACATCATGTGATAGTAGGTGTGGGAAGACTAATAAGTGGTTCCAGGATGCATCATGAGATAGTTACCGTATTTGTTTGAACTTATATTTTACACTCATGTCATACAAGGCAGCTAATATGAGGTTGTGCATGTTGCTGGCAACCTCATCATGTAAAACAAATCTCCACAGAAACCACTGCTGCATGTGAACACATAGTGCAGGCTTCCTGTAATGGGACCAGCGTCAGTGGTGGCTTCTCGTTCCTGAAAGAGCGCAAAGGAAAATGATGATGATGATTTGTTACAAATGGATTTTTATTTTTCTCAGAATTTGGGGGACCACCTCATCCTGTGTATGGAAACGTTCCCTACGTCATGGTGCGAAAAATTTCCAAGGTAACATAAGTATTTCATTTAGTAAAGACTGACATGTTATATATTTAAAAAACCATTGATGCCCCCATATGGATCGCTTGGGGCATGGGAATCTCTTAGGAGTCGAAGCAAGTTTAAGACCATTGCTACCACAAAGAATATCATCAGGAGAGGTCACTAAGGTGAGGTTCTGCATGCGCCTAGCAGCTTTATCATGTAAACTAAATTACAACAGAATATACACAAGCACATAATGTGCCTTGGTGCTGGTTTTTTGCATGGGAACCAACTGCGGTCATGACTGCATTCTCCTTAAGGAACAAATAAAAAGAAGGGGGCATTCTTTCATTCAGAGGTAATTGATATTTGATCCACGAAAAAAGTCGGCAATTTTGAAAGGATGTAAAAAATTACTGTTACATACAAGACATCTGCAGTAAGCTCTCAGGTTACATGGTAGAGGCATTCCTCAGATCCATGTTTAATTTGATAAAATCACATAAAAAGGATCGGATTTGTCCAGTTAAATTCATGTGGTAGGGAGATAAGTTCCACCACCTTGGAAATGATGCCTACTATTCTACTTTTTGTTTAATTATAATACAATTTTAAAGTAATAATAATTAATGTAGGAAGCAAATATAATTGAATAACATAAGTTGTGCAGAGATTCCTTGAGTTTGAAATTCAATATACTTCTTATTTTAGCAGTTTCTGAAATGTTTTTCAGCACTGCCAGATGCAGTCCAATTTTCTGCATGCTAAGGGCCATTATTAATTTTTTAGTTATATTATATTAATAAACATTGTTATTATAAGTTTTAATATCACTGATACTCAAATGTCAAAATGGACCCGCTCTGTGAGATCCCGCAGACACCTCATCATCATTTTCCTTTTTGCTCCCTATGGATCATGGAGCCACCAGTGCAGCTACTTGCAGGAAGCCAGCACAAATCATTCAGATGCTCTTGCAGTAGCAGTTTGTTTTGTCCCTAGGCCCTCCCATTAGACACATGCTGGTCCTTTGTCTCAAAAGAGACTACGAGGAACTACATGGGGCCCTGAGACACCTGGCCAACAGAAAAGATATTAAAAGTTAACTGTGAAAACCATATAAAAAAGAAATAAAGAAAGCCATACAAATGGAAAGGTTTGCCCTTTTAACAATCCAGTAGAGGCTATTAAAGTAGACATAGACACCTCTATGGTACAGTCTGGGAGGAGAATTACCAACAGATTTGAAGGAAGGTTCATCAGATCAAGCTGCCAAAGAAAAGAGATTTGCATGAACACACACATTACAGAGAGATAATACTATAAATGCCTGAAAAAACATTGAACAGGATCACACTAGAGTGATTCAAAGAGGTCACAGATAGATAATTGAGTGAGGAACAGACGGGTTTTTGATAACAAAACAGATCCTGTACAGACCATACAGCCACACCATACATTCACTTCTTTACATTGGATTTGGGAACTTTGAAAAGGTTTTCAACATCTTAGAGAGATTTTCAGGTTACAAACTGATGAAGCATGGTGGAGACTTCTGTAAATTCATTAACCTAATACGGAAAACCCATGAAGACATGAATGCAGAGTTCTTTATGAAGGACAACTTAAGAACCCTTTGTGATAAGAGTTGAATTGTGGCAGAGATGCCTTTTTCACCATTACTTTTCTTACTGGTTATAGATTGGGTTATTAAAACAACAACATCAAGCAGCAGAAATTTAATTAGTAGGCTTTGTGAGGGGACTACAAATTTAAACTCTTTGCATATTGAAAATAAATAATATGTTGCTTTATTCATATAATTTTGCAAGTATGTACAATAAAAATTATTTACTTCTGTAGGAGCTGTGTGAGAAATTGTATAACTTGGAACAGCTTAGTGCTAAGTCACAAGCAGGTGCTGTTGGCTCAGACAGACCAGCAGAATCAAAATACGGTAATGGATCTATGGATGTCTATGTTGTTGTACCTCTGAGCTTGTCCTGTGTAGTTGGTTCAGACGGACCACCAGAATCAAAATATGGTAATAGATCTATGGTTGTTTATATTGTTGTACCTCTGAGTTTGTAATGTGTAGTTGGCTCAGACAGACCATCAGAATCAAAATATGGTAATAGATCTATGGTTGTTTATATTGTTGTACCTTGAGTTTGACCTGTGTAGTTGGCTCAGACAGACCATCAGAATCAAAATATGGTAATAGATCTATGGTTGTTTATATTGTTGTACCTCTGAGTTTGGGAGCCATGGTAGCATAGTGGTTAGTGCACTGGCTTCCTAGCTCAGTGGTCTATGGTTCAATCCCCAGATGAGGTGGGGTATTTTTAGGCTGCAAACGGCTCCTGGGTCGACCCAGCCCCAACTAGGTACCAGAGCAACTCTGGGAAGGTTAAGGCGGCCAGCTTGATGCTGACCACATCACCCCTAGTGTGCCGATGGTCAAGAAAATATGGGCCTAACACCATATTCCCAATATGCCTCAATGGGCGTGTAACGGGATCCTTTCCTTTACCTTACCTCTGAGTTTGTCCTATGTAGTTGGCTCAGACAGACCACCAGAATCAAAATATGGCAATAGATCTGTGGTTGTTTATTTTGTTGTACCTCTGAGTTTGTCCTGTGTAATTGGCTCAGACAGACCACCAGAATCAAAATATGGCAATAGATCTGTGGTTGTTTATTTTGTTGTACCTCTGAGTTTGTCCTGTGTAATTGGCTCAGACAGACCACCAGAATCAAAATATGGCAATAGATCTGTGGTTGTTTATTTTGTTGTACCTCTGAGTTTGTCCTGTGTAATTGGCTCAGACAGACCACCAGAATCAAAATATGGTTACGAATCTGTGGTTGTTTAAGTTGTTGTACCTCTGAGTTTGTCCTGTGTAGTTGGCTCAGCCAGACCATCAGAATCAAAATATGGTAATGGATCTGTGGTTGTTTATGTTGTTGTACCTCTGAGTTTGCCCTGTGTAGTTGGCTCAGACAGACCATCAGAATCAAAATATGGTAATGGATCTGTGGTTGTCTATGTTGTTGTACCTCTGAGTTTGCCCTGTGTAGTTGGCTCAGACAGACCACCAGAATCAAAATATGGTAATGGATCTGTGGTTCTTTATGTTGTTGTACCTCTGAGTTTGTAATGTGTAGTTGGCTCAGACAGACCATCAGAATCAAAATATGGTAATGGATCTGTGGTTCTTTATGTTGTTGTACCTCTGAGTTTGTAATGTGTAGTTGGCTCAGACAGACCATCAGAATCAAAATATGGTAATGGATCTGTGGTTCTTTATGTTGTTGTACCTCTGAGTTTGTAATGTGTAGTTGGCTCAGACAGACCATCAGAATCAAAATATGGTAATGGATCTGTGGTTGTTTATGTTGTTGTACCTCTGAGTTTGCCCTGTGTAGTTGGCTCAGACAGACCATCAGAATCAAAATATGGTAATGGATCTGTGGTTCTTTATGTTGTTGTACCTCTGAGTTTGTAATGTGTAGTTGGCTCAGACAGACCATCAGAATCAAAATATGGTAATGGATCTGTGGTTCTTTATGTTGTTGTACCTCTGAGTTTGTAATGTGTAGTTGGCTCAGACAGACCATCAGAATCAAAATATGGTAATAGATCTGTGGTTCTTTATGTTGTTGTACCTCTGAGTTTGTAATGTGTAGTTGGCTCAGACAGACCATCAGAATCAAAATATGGTAATAGATCTGTGGTTGTTTATGTTGTTGTACCTCTGAGTTTGCCCTGTGTAGTTTCCCAGGGTTCTTTGGGGGAGACAAAGAAAGAAAGAATAGGACTATGACTATCTCAGGCATATTGTCAGAGGTAACTAATATGAGGTTGTTCATGGGGCTGGCCATCTTATTATGAAAATGAATGCTACATAAACTGCCTCCGCAAGAGTACATTAATGCTTTGATGCAGGTTTTCTGCAAGGGAATCAGCAGCATTGGTGGCTTGATGCTCCAGAAGAATCAAAAAAGAAGAACATCACAGAGTTCGTTTTATGAAATTTTTGTAAAAGTCTCTTAATAAATGTCAAGAGATTAAATTGTGTTACGATATGGTCATGCTTATTTAGTCACATACATTTACATGTAAGCAGTGTGATTTAACTAAAAATACGGATAATTAATACACAAAGAAAAGGCTACAGGAGGATTAGGAGATAAGAATGCTGGAAGCCCTTGATTAATTTGTAAACCTTTATGAAGAAATTCTCAGAAGCCATGCAAAGGAAAATCATTACCTGGTTGAGAAAGAAGCAGTTTACTTTCACTGCACATTTGAAAAAGAGAAATGTTAGAGATTATTGTGATAGCAAGCTAAATTGATAGAGAGAAATAGACCATAGCAACAAAAATAAGTATTTTAAAACATGAACAAATATGAAGACATTGACAATACAAAATTACGGCATAGGTCATCATACATGCCACACCTCAGACATGAAAAACCTGTACAACAAATCCAAAAACCCTGTACAGAGACCCGCAAAACCTGTACAGACTGAAAAACGTAACAATAGAGTTAATTAATGTACAAATATATTCAATTAGATGGTTCTGCACCATCATAGTGACATGCGCCCTTTGCCTTTTTAAGCATGTCTTCACTTGCTTTAAAACCTAAACAACAAGAGTTAGAATTTATTTTGTACCGGTATTGTAGAAAAGCTGTGACTGTATCATCATTTAGTCTATTTCTGCAAAAAAAATTAATACAATTTATGGTGGAAATGAAGAACAGTTTGGTGTGTGTTCTATAGTGCCTTATAAAAGTATAGATCTAAAGAGACCATCCAAAAGCGTTATGGGTAGGTTTAGGAATCTTAAATCAAATATATATATAATATATATATATATAGTTTATATATATATATATATATATATATATATATAATTCATAATATTATATATATATATATGGATTTTTTTTTTTTTTTTTAAAGCTAGCAATGAAAATATAAACTTGGCGCAATATTATATATTCTCTACCGAACTTCAAAAATTGGCATAGCCGTTTATGTTGTTTGTACCCATACGTGTGTTTGGCTCAACCTCAACCTTAACTCTAAATGGTACGAAAATACAAATATTAAACATACTCGACGGCAATAAAGGTAAAGATTACCAGAATCTCAGTAAAAAGAGTTGTCAGAATCATTCAAGTTGAATAAATTCAACTCAAACAAGAATTTTCGTGCTCTTTTTCCACAAAATGTTTATGATTCGGCGGTATGGCAGCGTCCATGTTTGTAACTTTCGCTTTTGTAAAATCACTATTATCAGTTCTACCGTATTCGCTAGCAGTAAAATATTTTGTTCGTTTCAAGCTTAGTGGCCAGATTTTTCAATGCTGAATCCGATTATGCCCAGCAATTGCCGATACGATTGTAAACAGAAGAGTTCTGGTGCTTTTAAAATAGGACGTACGTTTTATAGGTGTATGGGAACGAGGTATCGCACTACTTCCGTGACGTACTCGGTACGGCACAGCGACAAAAATTGTCAAGATTTATGCCGTATGGCGTACGTCATAATGGTGCTGAAAAGGTTAATAATTAGGCGAAAAAACCCGTACAGACCCGTGTACGGCCCGTACACATCTGAAAACATAAACACCCCGTACAGATTATGGGTAAACCTTTAAGTGTGGCATGTATGGGTCATACACATTATCAGAAATGATAAAAAAAACCAAAAGCAAAAGATTTGGAGATTTATGCAATATTATGGAGTTCAACCTGTCAAGGATAATACAAATATTTTAGCAGTTTTTTTAAGTTTATTATTTTAGTGTTGCTCAAGCAACGTACAGAATGCCTTGCAGCTAAACTATATCACTTAATATTATGACATAATTTGTCTTTTTATTTATTTATTTACTTTCTTTTTAACCTGTATTTCAGGAGGTTTGGGTCCAGCACATACTGGAGGGTCTGCCCAAGGATTTGGCAATACACCTTTTCATCAAAGTAAGAGTAATCAGATTTAATAATGTATGTGAGGTTTAATAAAGTCAGTTCAAATAAGATGAAGTAAAGCAGAGGGGTGTTTTGAAGTTTTAGTTGCTGTCTCAGTGTGATACAATTAGCCATAAATTGTACTGCCCTGTGTTGTTCCTGGAGGTCTCTGAAGAATTAAAGAATAGGATTATTACACCTTCAGGCATGTCAGACAAGATGACCAATAAGAGGTTGTACATAGGAGCTTGCAAGCTCATCATATAAAACAGATTGTTGCAGAAACCATTGCTGCAAGAGCATGTGACTGCTTGGTGCAAGCTTCCTTTGAGGGGACCAGCTACAGTGGTGGCCGCATGTTCTGTAAGGAGCACAAATGATTGATTGATTAGAAAGTTGTACTGTCGTGGCTTATAGCATTCATAGTTTATTATGGCAATTTAGATTTGGATTTTCCCTTTATGTTTTGTGGGTTGATGCAGCTTCTGTTATTGCTCAACGTTTGTGACTTTGGCCAGCTTAAGGCTATATTTTACCATGATTTTGGGAATACTGTTTTGTGCATTTTAAAAAATTGGGTTTCATCCCTTGCTCTGAAAACAATCTTCTGTTGATTCTCATGAAAGCGTTTTATTGGTTAAGATATAATAAGGTGATCAAACCATTCTATCTTCAGTATATGTAGTGTACGTTGTCATTTCCACCAAGTGCCTGATGTATTTCTTATCCTGTCTCATATAGTGACATTAATAATTCATATTACTTTATAGATAAACATTGAATTCTTTTGTAAAGTTTTGGAATTGCTAGATATTTACAATTATTAATGTACAATTATCTAATGTTTTGGTCAGTAGTAAAACCGTCTCCTGTGTCATTTTCTGTTTTTGCTGTACATTAACCATTATAGTAACATGCAGTGAAATCGAAGTGGGAAGGCTAACCTGGTCCCAAAAAATGCTGTGCTGAAGTCGGATGTGTCAGCCGAAAGGTGCAGCTTTGTTGTAAACGGACACAACGCAACCAATGTCCTTTTCAGGATGAACGAAGAAGAAGAAGAAGAATACTACAAATCTCAGATGCTCATGTATGCACTTACATGCTTACATTTTATAAAATCTGTCTCTGTGATAATCTTCTCGTAGTTCTAAATTTGTTTGCTTGAGAGGTTAGTATCTCAGCTTTTTGTCTTAATGAGTATTGGTTTTGTCAAAGACAGATATGTCAGGGAAGACAAACACCTTTGCTCTTGATAACAGCTACACCCTCAGTGTTACCACATATGAAGGCATACGCATTTACCACAACATTGCCAATTTTCCACAAAATACACTGTATGCATAAAGCAGCAACTCAAAATCAGTGGAGATTCATTCTCAACAATGTAATGACCTCACATAACATCAAAACAATGCAGTAAGAAGTACTCAGATATGCTCAACAAACTCCAAGTATACAACCACTGGCCAGTGTGTGAAAATCACTTCTATCACTGCAACATTGACAGCGAGAATGCTAATGCAACTCAACCCACTCACGTTACAAAAATTCTACAAGCCTTGTGTCGGACGAACATTACAACTTTTTGAATCCAAAATCTTACCTTTATCCTAGCAGCTTCAACAACTACACAGAAGACAATCAATCTGCCTGGCATAACCGAATGGAAAACCATGCTTGAAGTCCCTTTGTCTCATGCACCACCAGAACAGCTCCTGGGATTTATCTGATTGTTCTCAAATCTTTTGTACAACTGCCCCTTCACAAACTCTTTCACCTTCCAGCCTTCAATACACGAGACTTCCACTAGCCAGTCACAGCCTCTCATTGATCAGAGCTCAGTTGCTCATGGAAACATAACTTGCAAGCTCACAAAAGCATGCCAGAACTCTTCTTGCATTCACATAGACCAGAACGGCCCACACAGTCATACCTAGCTCCATGTGAAGCATATAATCATAGAACCCTCTTGCAAACATACCCTGACATATTACCATTGAGTCAGTGATGACCATTGAAAGTTGATTTTCAGGTGTATATTATTTGTACCCTCTGTTTTACTTTTGGTCATGGTGATAATTATCAGAGTTTCCATTTTTTCAGTGAAGCAAAAATTGAGATTGTACTATTTTTCTTGTTAGCGTGTTTTTTTATTTTTTTTATTTCAGAAAGTCTAGGGGAGACCATACTTGATGGAATTGAAAAGCTTGGAGCTAAAATGTCAGAAAAGCCTTCAGACCGTCAGGCTGCCATGTTAGCAAAGCTAGATTTGAGCAGCTCCACTATTAACTACAGACCACCAGTTGTCATTAGTAGTAATGGGGAGCCAGTATTTGCTACACCAGTACCTGAAGAGAACCACAGCACACTGTCTAAAAGTTTAAGGAAACCAGGTAGAGTTATCACTGGTCACAGATGTAGCAATCTTGTTCAGTTATGATTTTGGCATTGCCCCATATAGTTCGAACGTTCGATAGGCAGAATGGTTAGAGCACTAGCCTTTCGCAGCAAAGGTACCAGGTTTGAAACATTGTGGCGTCATGCTGTAGTCTAGCCAGCTGTAACTGGGTACCTTACTCTGCTCTTGAGTTAAGGAAGGCAGAGGCAGTGAGTAAGCGAACTAGTAACCTCACCTGTAGAAGCTCGGCCTTAATAATAAAGTCTGTAACACTTCCCTCCCCTATGGCAGTATCTGCTATGGGACAGCCTTTACCATATAGTTCCCAGGGTCTCTGAGGTGGCAGAAGATTATGACTTCTGCTACCTCAGACATGTCAAACAAGGCAACAAAATATGAACTTGTCCATGGGGCTGGCAACTTGATCATGTAAAACAAACTACCATAGAAACCACTGTTCCTAGAGCACATGAATGTTGTGGTGCAAGCATCATGCAAGGGGACCAGCTGCTGCAGTGGTGGCTGCATGCTCCATAAGGAGCAAACATGGGAAGTGATGAGGCTAGTTTTTGGTTTGATCGATGTCTCACTTTGTTAAATTCATTTGTCTTTGTGGCAGATACAAATGTGTGTTTTTTTTTTCTTCGTGATTTTTGTCTGATATGGAAACAGGATTTAGATTTTGATGGTGGGAGACATATATGCAACACTATGTTATGATCCAGCAGGTGCTAAGAATGAACATATGATCATAATTACCATTACTTTCAGCTCCATGAGGAGCTAAGGCCTTCAGTAAACTCATGCCAAGCCTTCCTGCCTTATTCCCTTCACTAAATTTCCATGTTTTCTTTATAATCAGACCTAAAGGTCTTTTATATTTGGAGATGCGCCCTAATATAACTGACTAGGTTGAACGGGACGCGCCTCGCCAAAACAAGGCAAAACTTAATGTTTTTTTTTAAAATGTCTTCTTTATCCCTTTCTTGTCTGTCTCCAGTTATTCTCTGCATGTTTTTTTTTATCTCCTTGTTCTTCTTTTCCCCTGAGAATTCCAGACCAAGGATTGCTTTGTAATGCTATCAATGGATCCCGTTAGTGAATATATATATGTGTGTGTGTGTGTGCTTACCCCTTTAACTTTTGTATCTTGATTGTTATTCAGCGAGTTGCTGGAACTTTGTTGAAACGTGTCCTTAGTATGCAGAAGCATTGCATATCTGCAGTGAATAAAAAGTTACACTTGGCTTGAATTCGTTTTGGCTTTTAAAAGGATTGTCACAAGTGACACCGGTTTTCTTTGACTCAAACAGTGTCAGAAATATTTGATTATGACCTGTGGTCACCAATACATACAACAAGAGTAATCATAATGAAGTTATAATATAAAATATTGCCACTTCAGAACTGAACTGGATTATACTTACCTTACTGTATAGCTTTGTTGCATTTGGATAGCATACACTTTCTTCATTATTTTGCACCATCATTTTTTTTTATTATTTTACTACTAGTGAAGAAGCATCAACCTGGAAGAGCAGGAGGAGGTTGGGGTGATGATGATGATGAGGATGATGGTGAAGAAGAGAACAATGAAAACAACAACGATAATGGTTCCAGGCAGTTCAGCTTTGAAACAGATAGTTTGGTTGATCAGACTAACAGGTAAGGCCATGTTTCTTGTTGTATATCTCAGCTTTTTATTTAAGTCATAAGTTCTATGCACATTTACATTAGTGTGTTGACACTTCTCACAACAAAGTTACCAGTAATAGTTCAATTATTTCTATTGTTCATATGGTTTGTAGTTGTTATTTAAATATAATGCACATCCACACAGATATTAGTCACTAGCTGTGTTTGAAACATTAATTTCTGTCTGATAAAACGTTCTTGAAATAACTTTTCATTTTTTTTTAAATATTTTTTGTAAAGGCATTACTTTCATCAAACCTAATGAATGTTGCTAAACATTCATTCTTGACATACATTATAAATGTTTGATACAGCTTTGTGAAACATCATACCCATTTTTACTCCTTATGTAGCATGGAAAGATCGGCTGCCAAGGTAGGTATGGGAGGCTAAGAGCCAGGGATCCAGACCTCCAGGATGACCCAGAGTCTGCTGGGAGGAAATCATTAAACAATCTCTGAAGGACCGAGGACTAGAATGGAACCAGGCCAGGAAGAAGACAGCCGAGAGGATAGTGTGGCGCTCTCTCTTCCAAACCTCTACACCTCATGGTAGAAGAGGAACGACTAAGTAAGTAAATACTGTAGCATGAATCCACCACTCTAGATGACTCCCTTGAGGAAGCCTACTTAAAAGCACATGCTCTTGCATCAGTTCTTTCTGTAGCAATTCGTTTTACAAGATGAAGTTATGCATGGAGGCATATCTGGAGTCATCATTATATGACCACCAGCTGCGCACATTGCTATAGTATATCGATGTGAAAGTAAACCACTGTCTTTGAAGCTAATTATGCCCTCATTGACTCATGAAATCATCCACACATTTCCAGGGATTCCCTCTGTGGTGAAACTTGTTGAGAACCCAGCATCGCACACTAAGCTTGGAAAAGTCACTTGAGCCCCGGACGTAATTCGTTAGCCTGGTTGACTGCATTCAGGAGGATCTCACTGTGGACCCAGTGGTAGGCAAGGGGAGCTGAGAAGTGGTTTGTGCAAGATGAGAGAATTCCTTGGGAGAGCCCAGAACCAGAGCACAGTATTTTAGCTCTGCAAAGTTGGAGAGCCCCCTTGGATGGTGGGGAATGCACAGTATGCAACTCACTTCTTACCCCTAGCTTAGGACCCCTATGTGATGATCCTTTGAATGCAGGCCAGGCTGGAGAAACTGGAGCTCATAACTTCAACTCAGCATGTTTTGGAATGGCAGAAAAACCACAGGAAAAGCCTAGATCTACAGTGTAGATAATGCCAAGGAGTCTTCAACTTGGCATGGGTTGCAAAAGAGCGAAAAGCTCAGCATTCCTAGTTAAACAACAACAAGATGAAGTTGCCAGACCCATACACAAGCTCATATTAGTCACCTTTTCTGATATCCTTGAGGTAGCAGTAGTCCTTTTGTCTCTTCAGAGACTCCTGGGAATTACACAGGGTAGTTCTGTGAATAGTTGACACAGTTTTTATAAAGAAACAATTTTTGAGGACAAAACTTTGTACGTTTGATACATCTTTGTGAATATTTGCCAAAGATGTGTATGCAGTATGAATTTCTTATGACACATAATTCTTTGTATGTGTCTTACTGCATAAGTTTCACCATGTGGTAGTTTTGGCGCTTTCTTAGTGTCAACGGAGCATGTAATATGTACCATTTTATAGCAGATAAATTTTGCTTGATTATTTATATCTCTGTAATAACATTCACCCCCCAGATTATTGCCTTTCTTAACTTGATCTATTCAGACCTAATGAGAGGTCACAGAATGTGTAAGAATTTGTTACAAATGTTGCTACTTTATATCCCATATCCCTTAAAACAATATTACAATATACAGTACTCACTTGTGGTTTCTAGAACATTTAATTTTTTTTTCAAACATCTAGTATAGTAAAGTCGGTACTGGTCTAGAAAGCGGGCCCCGGAAGTTCAGGTTTTTGAAAACGCGAATCCGACTTTTTATTTAACAACTCCCGATCCGACTTTTGTATCAACCGCCCATTCGACGATCCGACCGCCTTTGTATCAACATGGAGTTCAATTTATCGATCTTGCCACGCACTGAAAATGACGCTGTCAAATTTTTACAAGCGCATGGCATATTGCCGGCTGAAAGAATTTGTACTCTTGGCCATGAAATGAAACTTCATTGTTACACCGCTGGCAGAATAAGATGGATCTGCAGGGAACGGAAGCATAAGGAGAGAAGAGAGCTACGTAGTGGCACGTGTTTACAGTCCACGAAACTATCCCTAGTGAACGTTATCTCGTTTATCTATTACTGGAGCCATGAGTCAACCTCAGTGAAAGTATGTGCTAGGGAACTGCTTATTTCCAAAACAACTGTTGTGGAATGGAATGCGTTCTTACGTGAAGTATGCGTCTTTTCTCTTTCAAAAGTGCAACATTGTCAGATTGGAGGTGAGGGTCACATTGTTGAAATCGATGAGAGTTTATTTTCGAAACGGAAAAACAACACTGGAAGAATCCTACCGCAACAATGGATTTTTGGAGGAGTGTGTCGCGAAACAAGTGAAGTCTTCTTGAGGACATTTCACTTTACTGGCCTCCAGAATAGACATTGCATTTTTATGCCAGCTACGGCTGCCAGCTACGGTCCTTTTCAGGGCCTGAATATCTATCAAAGTTAACAATCGACAATCACTGAGTATCACTAAGTATGCACAGTTATCTCCCCCTTTGCAAAACAACGGCAAGACGGTTGGGTTATCTCCCCCTCATACGATACATATTCTCGTTTACCATTTCGTAAATTGTGTTTCGTTTCTCGGAAAAAGTCTGGGGCCCGCTTTCTAGACCAGTACCGTAAAGTCTTTTGTAACATTTCAGTAGGTAGTCCCTGTGCAGATACTGTGGTGTGGGATTGAAGTGTTAGAGACTACACCATTCTAGGTCTCAGCTTTGTTGGGATGGGGGGGTGGGTGACCAATTCCTTCCTTCACTGTCTTTGCCATCCCTAACTCATGAACAGAATCAAGTACTCATTTACAGCTAGCTAGACTGGAGCTTGATGCTACTGGGTTTTGAAGACAGTACATTTGCCTCAAGCAGCAAAATGTCCTTGTCACTCGACACTCTCTTAATTGGTACCAAATAAAAAAACTAACCTATAAACACTAATGGCTATAAAATGCTGTAATAACAACATATATAGATTTAGTTGGTTATAAGTGGTAGTAAATGAGTTCTCTTACATTAAAATTCCTTCTTGAAGACCATTTTGACATCTGGTGTAGAAAAATCAGAACACTGGTATTTTTACAATAATTTTGAATAAGACTGGAAAAATAAACATACACAGTAAACATAAAATTTTTTTAAAACTGAAACAAGGCCTCTCTTTATTTGATGCAGCCATAATGCCACTGTCGGTATCTGTGGCCTAATGGATATGAATGCAGTTTCATAATCCAGATATACCAGGATCGAAACCTGCTGCAGGCGGTTTGGTAGCAGATCGCTTTGTGTGGATTTTTAACAATGGTATAAGCCCCGTACCGTTCAAAAAGCAATGGCAAACTACTGAATGAAAAAATTGCCTAGAAAAATCACAAACAGCCAATAAAAGCTGGGGTTGATTGCCACGTCCTGTAAAGGATAAACAACTAACTTTAACATAATGCCACTAGACCACTAAATCAATGAAAATTCATTCCTTGAATTTATATTTCTTTATTTTAAGATGCCAGTTTTTTATTTTAATTACTTTTTCTTTCACTTGTGAGCTACAGCAGCCAGTTAATAATATGTTCCCTTTTACTAGGTCACAAGCAGAAGAACTTCAAGCAGATTGGAAGGAAGAATCAGACCTTGTGGCAGAAGTCCTTAAGCAGGGGTCCACTGGTGAAGAGAGTTTTTTCTTGTCCCCATCTACCATAACAGTATTTCTGAGCAAATGCTCCTCTTTGAGTTGTGATAAAGTTGTGGAGACTTTAGCTCAGAAGTTGGCCAGCCAAGATGCTGGGGTTGTTTTGGTGAGTGGATGTAAAGTGTTATCTGACAATTTTAGCTGCCACATTTTTTCTTAAAGCCATAGTTGTTTTAAGCCAAATGATAAATTAACTAAATTTATGTACTTGAAATTGCCAGAAGCTGTGGTACTATAACTATTATTGAAGTTGTTGCAAGGAAGCAAAAGCTGGACAGTTAGAGAATATAGCATGGGTAGATAAAAGAAATGTTGTCACTGATGTGACCTTCAGTTGACCATCCCATACTTGCTGTATTGCATGCACACCATCATTGCAGGAAGATGCTGGAACTGGGTTGGCCATGTCCTCAGAAGGGACCCTGACACCATCACCAGAACTGCTATGCTATGGACCCCAGAGGGACGGCGAAAGACAGTCGGACTAAAGACAACCTGGCAGAGAACAGTGGAGGCTGAGATGCAAAGCGTGAACCAGAGTTGTGGCACGGCACAAAAGATGGTCACTGACCAAGCAAAATGGGGACAGTTTGTTGCTGCACTACAAGACGCCACTAGGCATGATGGCCATTAACTGCTTTGTCAGCCAGGGGCTAAGGATCCAAGAAGAACTTGCTGCAGTCTTTTGTATTTGTATTTTTTTTTTTTAACAAGAACCAGACATGTACCAGTGGAACGGGAGATGAGAAGATGGCACTGGTGATGGATGGGGCACACATTGAGAAAACCTGTTGATAGTATTACACGGCAGTCCATGTTCTGGAATCCCCAGAGGAAGAGCAAGACCAAAAATACATGGAGAAAAGAGCTAGAGACAGACATGAGAGGGATACAGAAGATGTGGAAAGAACTGGAATGGAAGACACAGGACAGGAAGACTTGGCACAAACTTGTTGAAGACCTATATTCCTTTAGGAGCTGAGGAGTAGTGAACTAACAAAGCATGTAACTATGGGTGTGTAAAGACAGAACATGAAGTTATCTCACTGTACTTGCAAGGAAAGCACTCCTTTTTGTACCATGCGAAATGTAGAGCAGCAGCAGTTTTTCACCATCATTTTCTATTTTAGTCCATTCTGCTCAGCTCCTCCCAAGAACTCCCTTGTTCTATCTCTTCAACATTGACACAGAAAGATAGACAGGTAAAAAATGTGATTGCAGAAAAAGAACACATTGTTGTAGACAGTATAATGTAGAAGAATGAAGACGGAAGACTGCCGGAGTCGACATACATTATTTGCACACACATAAGGATGAAATACTAGGAATTAAGACGAGGAACCTAAGAAGATCACGTGTCTGTTACCAGGGCCTGAAATGGGATCAAAGAATAGTAACACTATAACCTGCCAGGCATGTCACAGAAGATGACTAAGTAGGTTTGGGCTACTGTGGAAACTTTAAGCCTATAAAAAAAAAACATCAACAAATATGTGTTCTCGATGTGGAAGTTTCTATTGCAGTTTGTTTTACATGATGAGGTTTTACATGATGAGGTTTTACATGATGCACAACTTTGTATTAGTTGCCTCTTGTGACATGCCCACGGTGAGCAGCAGCCTTACAGACAGGTACCTTAAAATTATTTAGTATCATTTTGGTAATTTTAATTTTATTTTGTAGGTTATACCCCAAATAATTTAACTTCAACCAGTCAAATATGAATATTCCATTTGTGTGCTGTGGACGTAGGAGAAACCAAATTTTTATATATGACAACTAATCTGACTATTTTCATGTCAAGTGTCATACGAACGTTCCTCATTAATTGAAATATCTTGTAAGTTATTGAGTTATCCAGTAGTGTGCTTGTTTTCAACACATCCAGAATTTTCAAAAATGACTAAATATGCTATATTCTCAGTAAATTAAAACAACACATATGGTAATTTCAGTAAAACAATACATCATTATTTTTAAATACAACATTACATCAGTATTTTCAGTAAAAATAACACATATCTGGTACAATATTTTTAGTAACTTGGCACATACAAGTTACAGTATTCTTAGTAAAATAGCACATAAAATATCTCACCACCGCTTTATGTTTAAATCAGGATTCTATAAAATGGTAAAACTATGATGATAATTGTCAGTCTACAGTTAGAGCTGAAGTTATCAGTAAAAGTTTACATATAAGTGTTATTAAATTGCTGAAATAATGAGAACAGCTAGCAATTTCTATTTATATGGCTTTGTTATTATTTGCTTTATTTTTATGAATTGGTTAATGTCAGCATGTGTTGCTTTGCTGTGTTTAAAATTTTCTGCTTGAAACTTCATCACATATTATCATTTTTCCAGAGATCACTTCAGTTGCTGGAAGGAATTATTTACAACAGGGAAGAACTGGTGGGCATTGACCACCTTACATTGATGTGTAAAGAAGCTCTTGCCAGTTGCTACCTGAAAGACCATTCCCAACAACAAGCTTCCACATCAAGTCAGAGCTCAACACAGACCACTATGTCATTAAATGAACAGCAAGAAATAGGGCAAGAGCATGAGATGGAAAAGATAAAGTTATGGAGCACTGTTCAGGTTAAAGCAGCCAAGATCATACTCATTCTGCAACATCTTTCATCTCACAAGGAAATTCTTTCAGCCGGTCACTTTAAAAATTATATGATCGGTATTTCTCCTGCATCACACTTGGATCCAGAGCTTGCAGCAGCTTGATTAATATTTTGCATCTTATCTTAATGTTTTTGTAACACTAGAATTTTACCAGATAAGAGGCTGAGAAAGGAGGATCACCTTTTTGTTCCTTAATAACATTGAGCTGTTGATGGAAAAAAGAATTAATTTTAAGGTACATAATTTTCATTGTATTTGTTCTCCTGAAGTTGTCTGTGAACATGTTATGAGACTGTAGTTTCTAAGACCATATGAACTCATTCTATCCCACGCTAATTTTCGGTTTTATCCAGGCAGTTCTTTTTTTCTGCAGTTGACGTTTTAAAACACGCAGTTGGCATATACATTAATTCAGTAGACTACATATTATGCATCATGCTTTAAAACATTTGCTGAAGAATATTCTGATGTGCAGAAAGTTATTATCTAATGTAAACAAATATTTGTTGTGTCTTATGAAGTGTCAACATTTTAACAAAATTGTGAAATAAAATTATGTTAAATTGTGTCCGAAGTTTTATCACAAATTCTAGTTTTTATTATTTTTTTCCTGAAGTAACATATGCATTCTCAGGGTCTACTTACCCAGGTTATCCCGCCTCCTTTAATTAACTTAATGTTATAATAAGTATCACGCCAATAAATTCATGAAACTGCCTTCTCTTTCTTAATCCAAAATAGGCTATTATCAGAATCAGTACCATTAAAATTCACACTAAAATAATGTAATGAGGCGTGCCTGGTGGGTGTCTCACACAGTAAGCACTGCAAGTAATGTCATGGCCTCTACTTCAGTCACGTGCTTTATTGTTGACAGTTTTTTGCTAATAGTTTTGGCAGAAGTGAGTTACAGAGATATTGGACTATTTCTTATGCAGGTGCGCAAGCTTTCTGCTTAAGTGGCATATTTTGGTTCTGACAAGTCATTGTGATAATATATTGAAGATGATGTAGCCTGCCTTGGAGTTTATTGATTTATCATCCTTTGTGGTTGTGACAAGCCATTGTAGTAGTCCTAGCAGTGCCATCTGCCATTAAGTCAGTGTGTTTGAGTAGTTAGCACATGACACAGAGCATAACAATAGGAAGTGATCTGACCATCAGAAATTCCCCCTACCAGACAACTGTCTCTGCCCTTTTCCACATGTAACCACTCCAGTGGGTGGGCCCACTTTGGTCATGACTCCTGAACATCACCTTTGTGTTGATTTTTTTTTTTTTTTAAACCTGCAATGGGACCTTGTTAACAATTCCTAAAGTGGTTGTACACCCTCCTGGTTTTGTCCAAGCTGCCAATGAAGCAGTTATGAAAGTAACAATTTATTTGGATATAAACATGCTGTCCTGAGTTCCATTGCAGATGTTTCACAGCCAGTATGATGTCTTTCTGCAATTTTACCAAGTCTTTTAAGTGCCTTTGTTCTCAACTGTCCCTTCAGGCCCAATTGTTCCAGTAGATTCTAAGCTAAGGCAACAAGAAGTGCTTCAGACAGGAAGCTGTGGAGAAACATAAACCTAAAGAAGGATATGGTAGGCCAAATGACTGAATGACACTTCTACTGGCACAGTAAAATTTATCATCTATAGTTGCTACTTTTTTTTGGCATCTCTTTTTTCCATCAATCTTTTCTGTTGTCATGTTGTATTCTAGCTTTCATCTTATCATAACTTGCCCTAAGAAAGCAGACTGCTTCATTCTAAAAAGAGTTGTTGTTGTTTAACTAGGGTTGCTGAGCTTCTCGCTCTTTTGCAGCCAATACCAGGTTGAAGACTTTTTGGTAAGATCTACGCTGTAGATCTAGGCTTTTCCTGTGGCTTTTCTGCCATTCTGAAATGTGCTGAGTTGAAGTCATGAGCTCCAGTTTCTCCAGCTTGATTTACATTTAAAGCGTCATCACATCTGGTCCCAAGCTAGGAGAAAGAAGCGTGTGGCATACTGTGCATTCCCCACCAAGCAAGAAGGCTCTCCAACTATGCAGAGCTCAAATACTGTGAACTGATTCTGGGCTCTTTCAAGGAATTGTCATGTCCTGCACAGACCCACTTCTCAGCTCCACCTACTTATCACTGAGCCCATAGTGAGATCCTCCTGCATGCAATCAACCAGGTCAAAGCCAAAGAATTACGTCTGGGGCTCAAGAACTTCTCCAAGCTTAGTGTGCAATGCTGGGTTCTCAAAAAGTTTCAAGAGGGAATCCCTGAAAGTGTATGAATGATTTCAAGAGTCAGTGAAGGTGTAATTAGCCTCATAGACAGAGATTCATTTCCACATGTATATTGTAGCATTGTGCATAGCTGGTGGTCATATAAGGATGACTCCAAATATGCCTCCATGCATTCTAAAAAAAGTAAAAAGCATTTTAGTAGTCCATTGTATTCATAATATTCATCTGTAAAGCCATATATATGTGGGTCTCCTGGAATCTTCTTGCTTTTCTTAATGATTAGCCATGCTTCACATCCATTTGATGGGATCAGGTCTATGTAGCACTGAAGAACTGTCTTTCTCACTTCCATTGACAAAGATTTGTATCGCAGATATAGCAGATAGATGATGGGGGCTCAAGCAATGTGAGTGAACTGTTATATAGTTTTATATATGTGGACAGAGGTACTTGATGGCTGCTTGCACATAGGTAACAACAAACCTATCGATGTTCATCTGAATATGGACAATAAACAAAGTTTGTTGGTGGACAGGTAATGAATGATAGTGAGTGATCACAAAAGTGTTGACCATCAACAATAATTTACAGATGATGCACTTCGATACTTACTGTCTCTCTACTATATCAGTTGTATACTTAGCTGCTTAATCAACTTTTATTCTCTGTAACACTGAATAAAGTCTCTGTATAAGTCAATTTCCGCAACCAGATGATACGTCAAGACCTAAAAACACAACCCCTGCAGACCCAAGTAGAACAGTCCCAACTAAGATAGTTTGGCCATGTCTGCAGAATGGGAGAAGATCGGCTACCATGACAAGCATGGGACACTAAGAGCCAGTGATCCAGACCTCCAGGACGACCCAGAGTCTGCTGGGAGGACAACATTAGACAATCTTTGAAGGATCGAGGACTAGAATGGAACTAGGCCGGGAGGAAGACAGCCGATAGGATAGTCTGGCGCTCTCTCTTCCAAACCTCTACAGCTCACGGTAGAAGAGGAATGACTAAGTAAGTAAGTAATAAGTCAATTTCTTTGCATGCTAAGTGACTTTTCATACTAATGGTATGAATGCAACTAAACTATAGACCCACTGGTAGATTACTATAACGTGACAGCTTCTGAACACCCTGCAAATCAAAAATATATGTCTACACAGATTTCACAAGCCTCATGTAGTTTCCAGGGGTAAAGAAAAGCAAAGAATAGGATTACTGCACCCTCAGACATGTCGTTCGAGAGGACTAATATAAGATTGTGCATGGGGCTTACAACCTCGTCAAGTAAAACAGTTTGCCATAGAAACCAAACTAACTACCAGCAAGTCATCATCACCCTTGGTAGAGAGTGCAGGGGGCATACTGGAAGTAGAGGGAGAGCTCTTTTATACCAAAGACAAATAAGCATTTACATGGTCAATTTTCGAGCTGTGTAATATATGCAAAACATTTAATTTTCATACCTAAAATTATAAACAATATATATCCTAATCAGAGGGGGAATGGGATATCTTCATTATAAATAATATTTAACAATTATCGTGAAAATTTTGTTTTTTGCTTATTTTTAATTATAACAGCATGCAGCTTTGGGAATCTAACTTTAGTAGAAGTTAGAAATGAATGTTGATGCAGATGGACCAGAGTAAGTGGGTATAATTCAGAACATATAAACAAATAATTAAATAATGAACAAAACATTTTATCATATAAATACATATTAGGATGGAACAAAAGATTGGGGGGGGGGGGGGGGGGGGGGGGGGGAAATGAAGAAAGTATGGTTGGATATCACTATAGAAAAAGGGAAATAACAATAAAGCCAAAAAAAAGGTTTTCTATTAAAAACTCCTATTTGGTTTGATAATATATTAAATAAAAAAAATGTAATTAAAAGGCATTCATTGAAATGGATAGAGGACACCAGACAAGAGAAAGGAAATATAAGTGATAGCAAGGACCACCCAAACGGCGCCATCGCCTTGCTGTGAAAGTAAATCGTGAAAGAACACCCAGCCAATTTAGCATTCCTAAAGTGTAATAAGAGAAGAAATGATGACAAGAGACATCCATGTGGCAATATATTTCTTATTTCAAAAGGTTTTGTAAATTGTCCTTCATGAAGATCTCTGTATTTCATATTTTATCCTTATCAGATCAATCTGGTACCCAGTTGGGGCTGGGTCGACCCAGGAGCCAGGAAGCCCAAACGGTACAGTAAGCTGTAGGCTAATTGTTTTATCAGCAAGACTGGTTGCAGGAGTAACACGTGCAACATGGTTTATATGATATGTAAAAAAGATGGATGGAAAATATGAAACTATTGACAAGCGAAGTTAACAATAAAGAAAAGCCGTATGGAAAACGATTCATGTTTCATTCCACGCCCATAAATACGCGAGAGAACAATGTCTAAGCTGGGCACTATATAGACAAATAAATATTACACACATAAAGGTATGTTTCAGGCGCTAGTGAGAAATAAAGAAGCTTTATTTGATGAACTATATAGACAGAACGAGATATATGAGTGCTAAAGGCATGATGTGATGTAAATTATAATATTTTCTTTAAGTGCTTTTTGGTATTGCCACAATTGCTCTCTTGTTCGTTGTGACGCCACTCCTCTATCTCTTGCCACATGCGTTTTGTTCATTTTACACTAAAATTTTCTTCGACTTCCAGGCTGGAATGTGTATTCCTATTCCGAGTTCTTCATTTTCTATTTTTGATCCATCAGTGTATACTTTTAAGCTACATTAGTTATCTGTTCTATGATATTTGTTCGATATATTCTTGACCATTTTTTAATGTTCGTTTTTGTTCTGCTGATATTATTCACATGACTTTATTTTTATTATTTCTGCAATATGGGTATAACATTTGAGTAGTCAGTGTTTGGTTTCTTGAGCTCCAATGGAGTAATTCACTGGTTGTGTATTTTTACTACTACAACTTTATTACAGATTATCAAAGGTCTCGTTATAGTATTATGTTCTTTATTTCTTCTTTGGGATTGTCTCCATTACACTTCCATCCTGCGAAATCCAGATATCTTGTCGGATCAAGTGGGGGCATTTTTATACCCAATTGTTCATTGTAGGTAGAGTTTTCTTCCAATCACATTGCTATTCCAAAAAGGTGGGAAGTTGTTTATCTATTGTTTCTTTAAACCATTCTTCAGTTTTATTTGTTCTTTTCTTCTTACTTGAGGTGTGCGGTTATTTATTTCTAGTGCTTTTTGGTATTGCTACTGTTTGTGAGTCTCGAGTTTTTTCATTTACTTCAAGGCTGGAATGTTGATTCCTATTCTTGAAGCTCTAGATCCATTGTTCTTAGTGCATGGCTGTTCTATATATTTGTCCATGTTTTTTTCTTTTTTTCTGCTGTGAGCTGCAGGGAGTCAGTGTTTATGCTTGCTTGAGCTCCCATGGAGTAATCACTCCCTTAGAAATACTACATTTTATTAATTAGTTTCTTGTCGGAATAGGTGATGAAGTGACTTGATGTTTTCTTGCTATTTTCCTCCATTGTTTTGTTTGGATGAATTAGAAAGGGCTGCTTATACTAATAGTCAATCAGGCTACTGGCTTATATGCTGTCAGTTTGGTCGGGCGTACGGGTGGCCGACTAATGACGACATGTCTATGGGCCGTGATAATAATGAATCAATGTCAACATGCAAACTAACATTCAGGTGTAATTGATGGACGCTGGACTCCGGGCTTGAAGGACAGTTTCTGGAACGAATTTATTTGTCAAACGTGGACGACATTTCGAACGAAGACATACAGAATCATCAGGCATGACAATAAGAATTCAGCATGTAGTTAATTGGCAATGTCAAACTTGATTGACCTCAATGACCGTTGGACAACCCGTGAACGGCAAAAGTATTGAGGTGAAGATTATTTACATCTTTTCAGATCCTATCTGTAATCACAGATACTTATGTATATTTGGCCGGACATCTTCCCTTGAGACTACAATAAACATCGATTTCAATCTTACTTTGCAGAGGATCTGGACACACTAGCAGTAGGTCATGAACAGCCTTACTGAAGCCCTGCCAGAATCTTGAAAAGTACTTACATCGAGTATCACGTTGAGATACTGACGAATATGAGCCAGAATTGGCTGTGGCAAACGCTTCACCCTGGAAGGTAGCAAATATATTATAACAATCAACTATTCCCACAATATGGGACTCAGAGACCAGAACAACGTCTGTCTTGTAAAGCCGGCATCTTGTCTCTCTCTGTGTGTGACGCGTAAGCGTTCTCTGTGGCAACCAACGAATATATCGCACCAAATGTGTGCTCTTTGGTGCACAATAAATTTAAGCTATTATCACAAACATAGATGCGTACCTAAGTACTTCTAACATAGTTCGATTTTGGCATCTGGTAATAAGTCAAGTGGGCCCCCATTCGCCCTAGTAGTGGCGTCTTTAGCAAACATAGGTTTTTCTTTGCAATTGTTTCCATCACACTATTGACGTAAACACATACATTGACTTACCGTATGCTCATCATAATTGGTTGTCTAACTGTATCTCATCTCTCTCAACCAGCTTGTCTGTTTGTTTTTCCAGTTTAGTTGTCGGTCTAAAATCATGCCTAATTATTTGGTGGTTCCTTCTGTTTTTATTTTATGCCCTTGGATTTTTATGTCTATTGTTTTTTTTTTATAATTCTACCTCTACTGAATATTATTTTTGGTGTTTAGTTGGAAGCCCAATTTAGCTATCCATTCTGCAATCTTGTTTATTTGGGCTTGAAGATCTGTAAATAATCTTAAAAGGATTTTCCCCATCCTCCAAATAGCTGCATCATCTGCAAATTGTGACAGCTTGTTTCTTCTGTTGCTGAATTCCCCTCCTAAGTCATTAACCATAATAGAAAGTAAGGAAGGGGATAATCTTGAGCCTTGAGGGATGCCGTTTTGTTGCTCATTTATATTAAAATTTAGTACCACTGTTACAAAGTTGCACGCTCAGCCATGCGATTAAGAAGAACTAATCAGACAATTGATAACGTTTCCAGTCACATCAACATTCATTCATGTTATTTTTCATTCTCACACACCACAATGGGCTTTTTTGTCACTGATGCGCAATTAAAGACGTTCAGTGTATTATGCATAGTGTGGCTGTCTGGTCTGGACAGGATGTTTTGTAGAAAATCTGCGTGATTTTCTCTCAAATACTGGTCTTTAGACTTTTTTAACATATCAAGGATAATGTGCTTAATACACTCACTTGCACTAATAGTAACATTACTCCCCTTAAATCACGCACACCTGAATCTGTGCGTTTATATATATATATATATATATATATATATATATATATATATATATATATATATATATATATATATATATATATATATACACACACACACACACACACAAGTTAGTTGAGAGCAAATATCCAGAGTTGCAGTGTGGATTCCGAGCTGGTAGATCAACAACAGGCATAATTTTTCTTCTCCGTCAGCTTCAGCTAAAATCAAGAGAGCAGAAATGGCCTTTATATATCGCCTTTATAGGCCTCACAAAGGCATTTGACTTGATTAGCAGTGAATCTTCAAAATTCTCCCGAAAAAAGGCCCCCACTAAATTGCTGGAAATGATAAAGTCATTCCATGAAGGGAACAGTCCAATTTGCTCTATATTATTTTATTGAAGACATCCAGCATAGTAAGGTTCTTCTATTCTGAAACAACCTTTTCCCAGCTGTAATCCGAGAAGTTTCTTATTACTGGGAATTTTCAATTCCCTAGATATTATTACTGGGAATTTTCAATTCCCTAGATATCTGACATTTTCTTGTAGGAGCCATGAACATCTTATATGCATGTCTTCCTTTCAAATTGGTATCCCACTTTGCTTTCCATTCATCTGTTATTAAAACTTTAATTAAGCTCTTAATTTCTGATTTACTCATCCCTACATTTATTAGAATTTTATCAGATCTACTTTTCTTGGCTTCTTTATCTGCCTTTTCATTTCCCTCTATGCCAACGTGTGAAGATATCCAGGCGATTAAGACTGAACATCTTCTGAAATATAAGTATGTAGTAGCTTTGCTGACAGCCATGACATTACAAATTTTTACCATGCACTCAAAGCGGTCTATGGTCCAACATCATCAGGATCATTTCCCCTCCTTAATGCAGATGGAAAAACACTAATTACAGACACGGAAAAAATTCTCCAACGCTGGGTCGAACATTTTAATAATATTCTGAACCAGCCATCATCTATTAACGACGAAGCCATCATCCACCTGCCCCAAATTCCTATAAATGAAGCACTAGATGATTTAACAACTATGGAGGAAACTCAAAAAGCGATTCGTCAACTTTCTAGTGGAAAGGCCCCCGGCTCTGATTCAATTCCTGTTGAGGTCTATAAAGATGGCGGTACAGTTCTGATAGAGAAACTTCACATGATCTTCCAGCAAATGTGGCAGAGTGAAACCATCCCACACGATCTCAAAGATGCGTCAATTATACATCTATATAAACGTAAAGGTAAAGACTGTCACAGGCATGATCTTCCAGCATCTTGACATGTGGTCATTCCGGAAGAAGTGAACCACACGATGCAGTCTCAAAGATGCGTTTCAATTATACATCATTTTTTCGTAAAGGTAATCGCCAAGACTGTAACAATCATCGAGGCATCTCTCTATTATCAATCGTCGCCTTACGGCTCATCTTGACAAAGGTCTTTTACCTGAAAGTCAGTGTGGATTCCGGAAAGAACGTGGAACCACCGTGTTACGTGCAGTCTTTGATATCTTACAATATTATACATAGGTAATTTTTTAGTGCTTAAGGGAAAGTCATTATTGAGTTACTTCCCTTGAAAGTTGTGCCATCTCTTCGATCAAACTCCGCGGATAAATCCATTTTACTGCGATTTATTCGTTGTTTGGGTAATAATAGATTGTTCTTGCTTCAGAATATCTATGGCCTGAATTTATGTGTATTGTTTGTCTGAGTAGGACGAGTCTGTCTTATATCTGTATATCTTTACATATCTAAGTCGAACTATATGTTCTGTTGTCTCTAGAGAGGTCAAAGGCTATTCGGCGGATGTGTCGCTAGAGTGTGGTGTGATTTGGCTTCGTCCTGATAGGGACTGTGTGTGTTTCCTATGTCGGCCTGTCGCCGGGAAAAAGTGATCTCAGTATTTGTGGGGAAAGTGATAGTCGTCTAGACCTATCGTGTATGCTTTACCCCAGTGTTTATTCATATTGCCAAGGAATGGCAGTTCCATATTTCCTCTACCAAGGTAATCAAAGACACTCTTATGAACTCTCGATCGAAGCCACCATTTTCGATAGTTACGATTTGAATGTCTAAGAGAATATATTTGACTCGATGAAAACGACTTCGATTCCTAGCAGCACTATATTCTGTAGAATGCAGTCAATTGTTCATGATCAAATCTACAGAGCAATGCAATGTTTTATGAATGACTAACTTTAGGACAGATTCATTATCTGCATCCAAACGTGAGTGACAGTTCACGAGTGAAGCCATCTTGGAACCAAAACATGTAGCGACTTTCAAGAAGAGAAAAGGGGATGCCCGTATTATCGCTTGTTTAGTCCAGAGATCACTGCTACACATGAGAACCCTTTATCAGCGGTTCAATATTATTATATGAAAAAAAATATGTGCTGAACATTATGTGGGAGAATCGTCGCTAAACGAGATTAGGTTTAGAAGCCATCTGAAATATTGTTTATAAGCTGACGTGCTCAGTCAGTGAAGTCAGATGATTTATATGTATGGGCGATGCTGAGGGCTTGGCTACTGACAGTCCATTATAATATTAATCTACATGAGTGCCCATGTAACATAACATTGCAAGACCATTTATCCACTGTACTATGATGTATTATGCCAACCTGTGATTTGTCACTATCTGTGCTGTCGAGTGTGTACGTCCAATTAAACTTTAGAAAAGGTACACAGTCGTTGGTGTCGATGACTTCCAGTCATACATGAGTGTGAGAAAAGAACATTTGTCAACAACACGAACCCTTATCATCATTCGCACATTGTACACTCAATCCATGTCTACACACCACTGCGTAGGTCAAGTTGACATTCCATACACTACAGTGGAGCAAACAACACCATAGAGATCTTATCAACGGATGATGATGATGATGTCTGCTTCCATCCACTTATATCTATCTTTTGGTGGATATCATTAACGGGAATAAAAATCCAACATTATCAACATTATCAACTGGTGGACCAGCTTTCTGGGTTTGACCTCGCAGAAGTTCAGAAGTCAACAGATTACCGATACCAGACCGTTTCCTGTGGCTGATACGACACACTTGCAGTATTGGTTTGCTCTTTGTCAACACTTCGTCACGTGACCTGTCAAGTGAATGCAGTATGTAGGCCAGCGTTGTTGACAGTTTTACATTAGACATTACAGAGTTTCACAGAACAGTTGGATCAATTCTTGTCAATGTTAACAGGAAGACAGTATTTGTGTACTAAGAAGTCCTATTTTCATCGATGGATCTTCTTGTTTTCCATATATGAACTTTAATATTTAAGGCCAGAATGTTTAATTGAATAAAGTGGCAGTTTGTTTATGTTCATAAAAAATAACTTTGCCATTACTGTAAAACTGAGCCTATTTTGCAACACATACTATCATACACATAATTTATATATATTTATGTTTACATGTTATTTGTTTGTATAGTATGTTAGTTTCTATGTCAGCGGGTTGTGTTTAAGGTTGGGCGGCGTCCTCACAACAGAATATCCCACGTCATAGAGGGTCCGTTGTGGGCGTTTTCTATAGGTGCAATTTTCTTGATTGAAAATTTGCTGCGACAACTGTTGCTTTTGTGTTAGCTGTGAAGACTGTAATTATTGTTATTTTTGTAATATTTCTTTGTTCTTTAGTTTTGTTTTGATTTGTTTGTAATTTGTTGGTCTACTCTTTTCTATCTTTCAGTTCTATTCACAATTTATATTCATATATTGTGACGTCATTTGTGTTGTTATTCTTTGCAGATTCAGTGATTATTTTCATTGATTTCCCTATTTAATTTATTTTGATTTCTGCAAACGTTCTTGTATTGTCAGTCCTATTTGTACTTTATGTATTCTGTTGGTTGACATATGTTTTATATAGGTATATTTCATAAGACACAATTGCCTGTGCACTGCACTTGGATTATGGTATAAACCAGTACCTGATTATTATTACTATTATACAAGACCTTATTAAAGGCTTGTGACCCACAGATATTGGGATAGTATACTGATTAATCAAGTCATTGAGAACTTGTGGTATTATTATTATTTCAGGTGATTAGTATTATTGTTAGACACCATGTCTACATTAGAATACTTCATTATACACAAGGGAAAGCCCTTGATAAAACTGGTCAACAATTAGAACAATGGGCAGTTGCTCAATATGACAAAGCATTAGCTGCAGAAGAGAGAAGAGCTATGGCAGAAGAGAAAAGATTAGCTGCAGAAGAAAGAAAAGCTATGGCGGAAGAGAAAAGATTAGAAAGAGAAGCTGAGGCTGCTGCTGAACAAAAGAAATTGCAGATGCAGATGGAGGAAAGGAGATTTGAAGCTGAACAAAAAAAATTAGAAAGAGAAGCTGCGGCTGAACAAAAAAGATTAGACAGTGAAGCTGAACAAAAAAGATTGGACAGGGAAGCTGAACAAAAAAGATTAGACAGGGAGGCTGAACAAAAAAGATTAGATTAGATGCTGAAGAGAAAAAAGCAATAAGAGAACATGAATTTGAGTTGGAGAAATTGAGATTGACAAGTATGAGTAATGTTAATCAGGCATCTAGTGGTAATGGTAAACCTTCTACTTACAAGGTTAAGGTTCCACCGTTCAATCAGTCCAGTGACGATATTACATTCTGGCTGGATAGATTTGAACGTTCTTGTCGTACACATAATGTGGATAAATCACAATACGCTAATCAATTATCAGAAAACTTGAAAGGTGAATCTTTGACTAGATTATGCCTTGTAGGAGAAGCAGATAAGGATAATTATGATGTCATTAGGGCGGCTTTGATAAAAAAATATCAGCTAAGTGAGGAAGGCTATCGCCTTTTATTTAAGACGATGGTACCTGAGACGGGTGTAGAATTCTCAGAATTCACTGCAAAGGCACGTCTCACAGTTGATCGTTGGATTGAGCTTTCCAAAACAGAAAAAACGTATGAAGGACTTATGGATTTGTTGCTCAGAGATAAGATTATGTCATGTGTGAACAAACCTTTCCTTGAATTTATACATGAGCGTAAACCCAAATCTCTAAAAGAAATGGAAGAATATTGTTCCCAATATGTCACTGCACACCCCGACGTGACTTTTGGCAACACTAAGATTAAGGAGAGTATGCCAGTTGCTTCAGCAACACCATACAATCCCAATTATTCACACAGATTTCAGGGACCTCAAAACAGATTTGATAAAAAAGGTAACCATAATAGTTATCAAAACCAAGGTAACCAATCATTTCAGGGTTCTTCTTCAAAGAACTGGAGACGACCTGATAGCTCTCGACACAGGGGTGGTCATAATTATAGGAATTTCCATAGAGGAAGTAATTATAGAAACTATCAGGGTTATCCGTCTTGGAGTCAACAAGATCATAATTACAGAGATACTCATTATAATGAATATGATAATGGTAACCAAGGGAACTATGACTCAAACCCAAATAGGGGTTACAATAGAGGTAACAATAACTACAGAGGTGATAATAACCGAGGTAGATCTCAAAACAAAAGACATAAACCACATTTTCAGGCAAACTCTGTACAACAAGAGTCCCATGAAGCCTATAAACAGAGTAAAGATAATAATGATGCTAGTAATATGGCATGTGCCGCTTTTGATTTTGGGAGAGCATCTCAGTGCCCCCAATGCAAAACGTTATTTGAGCCAACCACAGTGTCTACTTTAAGCTGTGGCCATCCTCTTCCTGCTCTTCCGGCATCAGTCGCGCATGATGGAAGAGGTTCTCTTGTCTTACATAAGGGTTTAGTGAATAACAATCCAGTCTCTGTGCTATTTGATTCTGGATGCACCACAATTGGTGTTAGGCAGTCACTCGTAGATCCTTCCCGTGCCACTGGACAAGTAGTCAAATGTGTAACATTTGGCGGCACATTAGAGAAATACTCTACTGCTATCATTAGGATTGCTACTCCTTTCTTTACGGGAGATGTACACGCATGTCTTCTTCCGAATCCGATCGCTGACCTCATCATCGGTCGCATTCATGGAGTCAAGGAATGCACTCCGCAACAAATTTCCACGTGGGAAAGGCAAAACATGCAGATTGCTAACGCTGTAGTCACTAGAGCTCAGGCTCTTAATGTGCCTCAAACTTCATCTATTGAAGATAATGAAGTGCATAACCAAGATAATCCCTTGGTAATTTCTCGTGACTCGTTTATAAAACAGCAAGAAGATGATCCCACTCTGAAGAAATTCTTCATTCTTGCAACTAAAGGTGATCCGAATAAGGACACAAGTCGTAAATCGTGGATTACAAAGAAGAATGGCGTACTTGTACGTATGGTTCAAGACTCCATTACGTCAAGTCATTCTCAAATCCTGGTTCCCAAGAATTTGAGAGTTAAAATTTTGCAGCACGCTCACGACTCTCAGTGTGCTGGACACATGGGTTTTTCCCGTACTAAGTCAAGAGTCCTTGCGGCTTTCTTTTGGCCATTGGTAAACAAGGACATACGTATTTATTGTCGATCTTGTAAAGTATGTCAGGAAGTTAAATCCAAAGGTCCACGGCATGCTGCACCCATTCAGGCGGCGGACATTCCTATTCGGCCGTTCCAAAAAATGGCTATAGACATTATTGGTCCATTTAAGATCAAGTCTGCCAGAGGACATCAGTTTATCTTGACGTGTGTTGATGTGTGCACACGTTGGCCAGAGGCTATTCCTCTGAAGAGCATTACTACTGCTGATATTGCAGATGCTCTTTGGCTTATATTTTCTCGTCTGGGGTTCCCCGGAGATATATTGTCAGACCATGGCACCCAACTAATATCAGATACCATGTCTCAAGTAATGTCTACCCTGCAGATAGATAGATCTTTAAGTAGTATCTACCATCCAATGTCTAATGGTATGGTCGAACGCCTTAATAGAACACTTAAAAACTTACTGGGGAAGATAACTGAGGATCATCCTCAAGACTGGGACAGAGTTTTACCTGCGGCCCTCTTCGCTTACAGAGAGGTACCCAATGAACATACGGGATTTTCTCCCTTTGAACTCGTCTTTGGCGCACGTCCGCGTGGCCCTATGTCGTTGCTTCACGATCTCATAACATCTGACAATATTGACGATGACACAAAGTCATCCTACGAATATGTCATCGCGTTGAGACAAAAAATTATCGAAGCATGCAAATTAGCAACTTCTTCTTCTGAATTTGCGAAACAGAAGGCAAGGCAATTTGCCAATAAGAAGAGATGCTTACGACAACTTTGTCCTGGTGACAAAGCATTTGTATTACTACCTTGTAGGGAAAACAGATTACTTATTTCTTGGAAAGGTCCGTACGATATAATATCGAAAATTTCCGATGTCGACTATATTGTCGATATTGATGGGAAGCATAAAACCTTCCACATCAATATGCTTACTGAATTCCATGAACGTCCGGATTATTTGCAACCCATTTTCCAAGCAACGGACAATTCTCCAGTACAACATGGTCATTACTCATCACTGTCCGTGATACAGGATGAGGAAACAAGTTTTTCAGATGTAAATCTTCCTCTTCCAATGATCCCACTTCATTCCAGTGAATCATGGAAGAACGTTACTGTCTCTCCTGATTTGTCTCTAGGAGAACAGCGACAAGTTTCAACTATGTTGCAAACATTTCAGGATGTACTCACTGACATCCCTGGACAAACGAATGTCATTCAACATGACATTGTTCTAACTGACCATACTCCTATTAGGGTTAGACCTTATCCTATACCTATACATTTTCAAGCACAGGTCGAGAAAGAGTTGGATGAGATGATAGATTTGAAAATAATCGAACCATCCACCTCTGCATATTCTTCGCCAATGGTTATTGTGCGTAAAAAAGACAATAACATACGTCTTTGCGTTGACTATCGAAAATTGAATCAAGTAACGAAGTTCGATGCCGAACCTATGCCTTTACTGGAAGAGCTACTTACTCGACTCTCCAAATCTCATTTTTTCACTAAACTTGATTTGTCTAAAGGATATTGGCAAGTTCCTTTATCTGAACGCGCCAAACCTCTCACGGCTTTTTCAACACCTAGAGGTTTGTTCCAATGGAATTTTATGCCTTTCGGTCTTATGAACGCACCAGCTACGTTCGTACGCATGATGCGCCGAATCCTATCTTATAGGTCAGATGTCATTGCATATCTAGACGACATCTGTCTTTTCAGCGATACTTGGGAAGATCACTATTCAGGGTTAGATGAATTGCTGTCTACTTTGCGTGAGCACAACCTGACAGCGAAACCCTCTAAAGCCTATATTGGTTTTAGCGAAATTTCTTTCCTAGGCCACCGAGTTGGTCATGGTTTCCTAAAGACAGAGGACCATAATACTAGTAAGATACTTAACATCTCGATCCCTAAGACTAAAAAAACAGGTGAGAAGTCTGTTAGGTCTTATTCAATTTTATGGCAGATTCATTCAGAATCTATCCTCTATCATGGCACCTCTCTCAACACTTCTAAAGAAAGGTTCGCCTAATGTGGTCCACTGGTCTCAGGAATGCCAATGCTCTCTGGATAAGATTAAAACATTGTTTTCAACACCACCTATTTTAGTGCTACCCACTAAAGATAAGACATTCGTTCTTCGTAGTGACGCTTCATCCACTGGGATTGGAGCGGCACTAATGCAAGAGTACTCTGGAACTCTGCATCCTGTAATGTATATTTCCAGAAAACTTAATGCGGCAGAAAGGAATTATTCGGTTTTAGACCGTGAGCTATTAGCTATGGTTTGGTCGATCCTCAAACTACAGAGATTCCTTCTAGGCGCACATTTCATAGTAGAAACCGACCAAAAAGCTCTTACTGCTATACAGAGTAAGAATTTGAAGAGCTCGAGGTCTACTCGATATGCAATTGCTCTTCAACCTTTTCATTTCTCTGTGCGAGCTATTCGTGGATCAGATAATGTGATGGCAGACATTCTGTCAAGATGCCCACATGATTCCACATAACTATTAGGGCTTAGACTTCTTGATATGTCTAGTTCTATAGTAGTTCCTTTTCTATATCATGATAGATACACATTTGTAATTTAATAATATAATGATTGTATCACTATATAGCGGTTCATGGATGTTTATTCACCGCTGTGCTTTGATGATTTTTTCTTCATAAATCATAAATTTAAGATATCTAATACGAAATGATGATATGAATTTTTTAGGCATTGTGTAATTGCCAGAATTGTATTATACTTTGATGACACCTTCCTGGAAAAATATACTTGTAGAGAAATAATTTCTCTCAGTTTATGAGACACATTCTCACCAGTCGCTCCATAAGTCGACTTAGCCTCATATTAGGCGTTATAGGTATTCCTGATATTTTCATCTGCGCATTATTCATGCGTTGTGAGCCTATTGTACGTTGCTCCTAGATGTATTTCAAAAAAAAAAAAAAAAGTTCCATTTTTTTTTTTCCCGGGAGGTGTGGTAAGACTGTTACGTGCAGTCTTTGATATCTTACAATATTATACATAGGTAATTTTTTAGTGCTTAAGGGAAAGTCATTATTGAGTTACTTCCCTTGAAAGTTGTGCCATCTCTTCGATCAAACTCCGCGGATAAATCCATTTTACTGCGATTTATTCGTTGTTTGGGTAATAATAGATTGTTCTTGCTTCAGAATATCTATGGCCTGAATTTGTGTGTATTGTTTGTCTGAGTAGGACGAGTCTGTCTTATATCTGTATATCTTTACATATCTAAGTCGAACTATATGTTCTGTTGTCTCTAGAGAGGTCAAAGGCTATTCGGCGGATGTGTCGCTAGAGTGTGGTGTGATTTGGCTTCGTCCTGATAGGGACTGTGTGTTTCCTATGTCGGCCTGTCGCCGGGAAAAAGTGATCTCAGTATTTGTGGGGAAAGTGATAGTCGTCTAGACCTATCGTGTATGCTTTACCCCAGTGTTTATTCATATTGCCAAGGAATGGCAGTTCCATATTTCCTCTACCAAGGTAATCAAAGACACTCTTATGAACTCTCGATCGAAGCCACCATTTTCGATAGTTACGATTTGAATGTCTAAGAGAATATATTTGACTCGATGAAAACGACTTCGATTCCTAGCAGCACTATATTCTGTAGAATGCAGTCAATTGTTCATGATCAAATCTACAGAGCAATGCAATGTTTTATGAATGACTAACTTTAGGACAGATTCATTATCTGCATCCAAACGTGAGTGACAGTTCACGAGTGAAGCCATCTTGGAACCAAAACATGTAGCGACTTTCAAGAAGAGAAAAGGGGATGCCCGTATTATCGCTTGTTTAGTCCAGAGATCACTGCTACACATGAGAACCCTTTATCAGCGGTTCAATATTATTATATGAAAAAAATATGTGCTGAACATTATGTGGGAGAATCGTCGCTAAACGAGATTAGGTTTAGAAGCCATCTGAAATATTGTTTATAAGCTGACGTGCTCAGTCAGTGAAGTCAGATGATTTATATGTATGGGCGATGCTGAGGGCTTGGCTACTGACAGTCCATTATAATATTAATCTACATGAGTGCCCATGTAACATAACATTGCAAGACCATTTATCCACTGTACTATGATGTATTATGCCAACCTGTGATTTGTCACTATCTGTGCTGTCGAGTGTGTACGTCCAATTAAACTTTAGAAAAGGTACACAGTCGTTGGTGTCGATGACTTCCAGTCATACATGAGTGTGAGAAAAGAACATTTGTCAACAACACGAACCCTTATCATCATTCGCACATTGTACACTCAATCCATGTCTACACACCACTGCGTAGGTCAAGTTGACATTCCATACACTACAGTGGAGCAAACAACACCATAGAGATCTTATCAACGGATGATGATGATGATGTCTGCTTCCATCCACTTATATCTATCTTTTGGTGGATATCATTAACGGGAATAAAAATCCAACATTATCAACATTATCACACCGATATGGTGTTCGCTGCAAGACAGCTACAAGAAAAATGCCATGAATAGCACTGTGACCTGTACACAGCTTTCATCGACTTGACAAAGGCGTTCGACACGGTCAGCAGAGAGGGTCTATGGAAGATCATGTCAAAATACGGCTGCCCAAAGAAATTTATCACAATAGTGCAGCAACTGCATGATGGAATGCAGGCTAGAGTTCAGGAAAACGGTGAGCTATCGGAGCCTTTCCCCGTCTCAAATAGATTTAAACAGGGGTGTGTACTTGCACCGACTCTGTTCAGTATCATGTTTTCTGCTATGCTGACTGATGCTTTCAGAGACGGGGACACAGGAATCGACATTAGATATCGTATTGATGGAAAATTGTTTAACCTTAAGAGGCTTCAAGCAAAAACCAAGGTCAAATCACACACCATCAGAGATCTTCTGTTTGCTGACGATTGTGCCCTCAATGCTGGCTCAGAGGCTGATCTGCAGCATAGCGTGGATAGATTCTCCGAAGCCTGTTCCAACTTTGGGCTTACCATCAACACGGAGAAAACAGAAATCATGTACCAACCAGCTCCTGACACAATTTATACTGAGCCAATCATCAAGGCAAATGGTGAGAAACTGAATGTTGTGAACAGATTCACATACCTTGGTAGCACACTATCCCAGAACATCGTAATTGATGATGAGGTCAACACCAGGATCTCCAAAGCCAGCAGCACATTTGGCAGACTATACACCAACGTTTGGCATCGAAGTGGCATTAGTCTACAGACAAAGCTGAAGGTGTACAGAGTTGTGGTGCTTCCAGTGCTGCTTTATGCATGTGAAACATGGACTGTATACAGGCGCCACGTAAAGAAGCTAAACCACTTCCATACAGTCTGTCTCAGGAAGGTAATGAACATCAAATGGCAAGACAAGATCCCGGATACCGCCGTTCTTGACAGAGCTGGTATCCCTAGCATCGATACTATTCTGATGCAGTCACAGATTCGCTGGGCAGGTCATGTAGTCCGCATGTCAGACCATCGACTGCCAAAGATACTCTTTTATGGTGAGATGCAGAAGGGTAAACGCTCCCATGGTGGCCAAAAGAAGCGCGTCAAAGACACGTTTAAGACTTCATCATTGAAAACCTTTGACATAAACCCTGACACATGGGAAGCTGCTGCGCAAGACCGACTGCTTGGCGCACATCTCTTCGTAAAGGTGCAGCGGCATGCGAATCATCCAGAAGAGCAGCAGCGGAACAGCGTAGACAAGCTATCTTTTTTTTATAGAAAAGACCGTGTAATAAAACCTTCACATGAAGCAAACACGCTATATAAATAAACTTTATCCCAGACCTAAGGGTCTTTTATATTTTGACATGCGCCCTAATATAACCGACTAGGTTGAACGGGACGCGCCTCGCCAAAACGAGGCAAAAGTTTTACATTAAAAAAATAAAACCCTGCCCACACTGTCAGAGATCTTTCCAGGCCCGCATCGGGCTAATCAGTCACCTTCGCACCCATAAACTAACGTAACATATTCTTAATAATTGGATGAACAGAGTGGTCTTCGTCACCCGTGATGGACGAACAACATGTAGTAGCCAGAAATATTTCCCCTGCTATATCAGGTCTACTGCATTCTCATAAGTTTCTAAGTGCTTGAATTGTTGAAAGAGAGTCTACGCCACATTCTCGGTATTTCGTGGAAGGACAAAGTGACAAAGTAAATTATTCGTTTCTTGGGATGGTTATATACTAAAAGCACTAGATATATTCTCTAATAATAATTAGATAATATATCTAGTGTTTTTAGTATTGCCACCATCTCTGCAGTGAATATGGATGTATTTTCCGTGATGCTATATTCTTTTGCCATTTTCCAAATCGGAATACATATTCCTATCCACAATTAGCC